>JAPMOR010018079.1:341932-355172 GCA_026543865.1 Argiope aurantia | reverse complement strand
ATATATATATATATATATATATATATATATATATATATAACTTTACATTTTCTTCTAATTAGAGAATGATAATAAGTGCATAAATGAAATAATTATGCTCAATTATATTTCTTTAATTAACTATAACAATAAATTATTTTAGCCACTATTTAATGATGCTTTCCCTAGTGATATTTGAAAAAAATTAAGTATGTGTGATTTTAATTTCGTCATATGAGGCTTGATCTTTATTAGTATACAATATTGATACCAGTTTTACTGCAAATAGATAAATAAATGCTTCAAACTTTAACTAGGTTATAAATAAAATATTTATTGCATATATGTATTAACTTACATTCCATATCAGTGTAAGAAATTTTATGAATGAGTATTGATGCGACATATATTACAATAATTCCAAATGACTGAATATGTAAGATATTACTGGTTTTCAGAGTACATTTTGCAAACAATACTTTCAAAATATGCGCATAATATGGATATATATTGTATAGGTTGTATTTTAATAATTTTGAAATTTCTCTCTTTTAATTATTAATTTTTGCGTCTAATTTATAATCAGTTTGAAGAAGACAACAAATTCGTGATTTTTAATATTTTAATTTTTTAAAGACAATCCAGCTGATCTTCGTAAGGTAATAAGGTAAATATCGGATAACGTAAGATATTTCATATAATAGTTTAATTTAGATAAAATACTAAATAAGAAAAAAAAATAGCACTGTTTTTTTATTTTAGTCAAAACACGAATTTGGGATTTGCGACCTTCTTAAAACACTTTAATTTATTTTATGTCATTAAACAGTAATTTTTAAAAATTATGTTGGTGATGGCTTCATTCATTTACTTTTTTTTTATGTACTCCAAAAATTCAGCTTATTTTCTTTTTAATGATGCCAACATTGCTATAAAGGTATTTCCTTTGAATATTGTAATAATTATAAAGTTTGAATGTATTCATAGGCCCGATCATGTGAAACCCAAATAAAGTATTTAAAGTTTTCGATGAATGGAATGTTAACGCAAGTGTGAATAAATTCAAAAACTCAAAATGTTTATAATTTTGGACTTACGAATTAAAAATGGGGATAAATTTTGAAACCATACTAATTTTTCATTTAAATTCAATAGATTTTGAATGGAAGTCACAATACTCGCATGTAAGATTTAAAATAATCCCGGAATTATGCACTTCATAATAATAATGGTTTTCATTGCCACCAGGATAATTTTAGAAAATTATCATAGATAAAAATTATATTCATCACGATATAAACAAATGCAAATTGGAAGCACAAAACTTGTACATTATTAGAAATGCTCAGAATAATGTAACAATGCAGTCTAATTTATTATTTAGTGGAGTTAAAAAATTCGATGAAGATTGTTTTAGAAAAGTTATTTGCGTTATCTGTTTGAAAGTGTTTAAGTCAAAACTTAATATTAATAATTTATATATGAGGAAATTAAATTGATGTTTCAATTTATATTTTTCTGCATTTAAATGACTAATTATAAAAAGTATAAACTTTTTTTGCCTAATGTTAAGACAATCAATTTAAGGAATTCAAAATTCTAAGCTATAGAAATTAAAAAAAGTAAAGCCCATAGACTTAAACCTTAATATTAAGAACTAAGAATAAAGGGGTCAGACAGGACTATTGAGTTGCGCTCACTCTCTACAAATTCATAAAGTAAGTTTCCATTCATCATCCTGCTTAAACTGTTAAACATTTTAAATTAGAAAAACAAAATATTTCCTTCTCAACCACAAGCGCACAAATTAAAATGGAAACAAAACACGTTGATGAAATTCTGATGAATATTAAAAAAAAACATTATTATATATTTTTGTGAATTTTTGATGAAATGCCTTAATTCAAAATAGATCTCTCAATTATTTTTCTTTAGTAAAGTTGAAGAATTTAATTGAATCATGCATTATTAATATTAAAAATTTATATAAATTACTTTGCTTAAGTTAGAATTAATGAGTTTCAGAAATCTTAGACAGAGAAAATGGACATCTTTATGAAAAAGATAGAAATGAGTCCAAATTTTATGTTGGATGTCCTAATAATTGTCTTTGTTATTGAAGAAAAAGATGAACATTGTTCGTATGCTTTACGAATTCGCCACGAGCTCCGAATTTTTCAACATAAAGATAATTTTCGTTTTTGTTTGTTTGTAATATGTTATTTTTAAGCCTCGGAATTGTTTTGCTTCTTTAGCTGCTACATTTTATATTGCTACTGTCAACAAGTATACACATGTTCGCAAAAAGCATAAAATTAGAACTGCTGGTTCGGAAAATTGTAAGCAAAATTTTCATTAGAATAACCCATGTCAACCTGAATTGATTCGTTTTTAGTTCTGGCCAGGCGTGATTCCGGTATCATTTACCAACCAACCAGTAGAAACCCGCCAGCTCGTAAAGAATATGCCAAAGTTGTCGAGACCAAAGCTTTCAGCACCATTAATTATTTATGTTCCAAGCTGTATGAAAGCTTCAAGAAGTCATCGAAGACATCATTAAAGATGCGTAACTCGCTGAGAAAGTATTAATTTAGTTCCGCTGAAGAGTTGGCCCACAGCTTCTGTCGCTGGGGGATACTAGCCCATTATTTTTGGTCGGGAAAGGCCATTTACTTCGCTCTTTACATAGTCACGGTGACGAGAAATGCGTTTTCTCGCCAATCGCTGTTACTTCACTCGAGGAGAAGCTGAAGGGTTCTTTAGCTTTAATGCATTAATGCTTTTAGGGTTCCAAAATGTTCGAATTTTAACGCTTCGATTTTGTTAGACAACTTTTCCCGCCTTCTAGGGGAATTAGGAAGTGTCTGGGAAAGGGATTCGATTATTGTTTGGAATATTTTAGAGTGGAACTTTGCTATGCTGTGTAAGAGATAATTTGCATTATGCGGAAGAATAAAACAAAAGCAAACGATCTAAGAATTATCGAATAAAGTTTAGCATAAGATTAAAATTTGTACAAAGTGGTGATAGAAATTATTTAAAAATAAATAAATTGGAGGGCTATTTAAGATTTTAAAAATGGTTATTTTGAGCAATTAAAAATTATAAAAAGGGAAATATGAATTTAAATTTTCTCCATTTTCATATGTATTTACAATTTCTAGATAAGATAAGAAAAAGACAAAGAAAACCAAGAAAAAAAATTCGCAGATATTAAAAAAAAGCAAACACACACAACAACAACAACAAAACAAACAAATAAACAACAACAACAAAAAACAAACAAACAAGATATCCTAACGTAGAACAAATAAGAATGAGAGCAGTCGCAAAATAATTTATGACATTTTTTTTTCAGAACAAATAAAAACAATTTAAGCAGAATTTTAGAAGTATGTTTAGTTAAAAAAAATATTTCCTTTTAAAGAATTATTGGCAATTTTAAATCTTTAATCTTTTAACTTTAAATAAGAATGGAAAAAAATCTATGATTATAATAATTTACTAAAATTTCTATATTTAAGTGAAATGAAAGTGATATGAAATGAAAATTTTTATTTATTGTAGTTTCAAACATTTAAAAACCTTCTTCACTTATTGTTTACGATTTTAAAGTCAACTTGGTTTCAAATTTTAATAAAAGGAAGTGCAATTAAACATGAATTTGTGATTGTTTAACACCTTATGTAAAAGATTACATAATGCATTTATTTCATTTATTTGAAGTTTATAAAAGGATAAAAAATTCTCTGTGAATTTTATTTCCAATTAGGATTTTCTCTCATTTGAAATGCTGATTGACTCCTGAAATATCAAGAACGCAATCAAATGAGAATGCAATGATTGGTTGCCTGTTAGTTTTTAGTTTACTAATATAAAATGAAATCATTTTTTTTCTAAGGTGTCTACAGTATCTTTTGTAAAATCATAATCAAGATTGCTTAAAGCTTTTTAAATTCTGTTTTTAGAATGTAGTGTGCTTTGAGTAATTACACATTTATTATCATGTGAGAACATGATGTTGTTTTCGTTACGGGGTTTTGAATAATTGAAGCTCGAAATTGCATTGGCAATGAATAAAGCATAAATGGCAATATTCATCTTCATCTGCTTCACCTGCTTTTACCAGTATTGCATTATTATTATGTATGCTTCTTTGAAAGCAGATGCGTTTTTAAAAGGTTGACTAGCTGTTAGAGACATGGGGTTTCACCATAGTAATTCTACGGAACTATAGAAGACCCGCCCACCCCATGGATTCATCTACTGCGCATGCGCAGATGGTTTTCGTTATATCTCGTAAACTACATATGTCAGAGGTTTTCACTTAGAAGTACCCCCCGGCGGTCCTCTACCCCCGCAATTTTGGATCCATTGTGCATGCGCAGTACGGATTTTGCTTAATATTGGTCAAATCAATGTCGGATCGTTACCATAGAATACCTATGGGTCTCGGGATGTCGATGACGTCAACTTCCAATCAGACCGGAAGCTGTTATATCTCGGCGTCTAGGCAACGTAGAGAAGAGTGCGACCCGTCTAAATACTCGTCTCGATGAATAGAGTCGAATGACATTTTTACCGAAACTCTAGTCTTGCGAGGGTTCGCGATCGGGTCTCGAAATTTACAAATTCCAGTTACACTGCATTTGCTCGTATCGTTGGATAGTACTCGTCCAAATGCATGTAATGATACAAGTTTCACGTTGCTACTCTAAGTAATTCGCGAGTTACGGACTTTAAAAGTTGTAAAAATTTGTATTTTCGAACGAAGTTTCCGACCTCATTTTTTCAAAAGCTCTCTTTACGACTGGCATCGATACACTAGCTCGATGTCCTCTATTGAACGATACAACACTTACGTCGCTTACGATATTAGGAGCAGAGAATCGGAAATGAGAACGGAAAAAGAATATGATGTTGTTTTGGTTAAGGGGGTGTGAAGCTCGAAATCACGTAGTCAATGAATAAATCATAAATGGGGGCTTCCTAAGTTTTCTCTAGATGAAGCCTTGCAAAGAAAAAAAGAAAGGGAACGGAAGAGCAAACAGAGACCGGAACAAAACCTTCAGAGACAAAAACGAAGGACGAAAATTTAAAATTAGAAGCTGATTGAATTAAACATGAACGTAAAATAGCTTTACAAAGGGAACGAAGAAAGCGTAAACGTATGCAGTGAGTTGCAGATTCTCAATCGCACCACTCAACTTCAAACACAGAACGTGTCCATTTGGATTCTGAATCACAACCGTCAACGTTCAACACAAAACGTCTCCGTTTTGATTCTGAGTTTCAAATATCTCTTTCTAGCTCTAAGCAATTCATCGAATAAAATGTTCTCACATGATAACTTGAAACTTGGGATAGCAGATTTCTTTCTTTCTTCTTCTTTTTTTCTTTTGGGTATACATGGCACAAACATAGTGCCATTCGTGAACACAAAAGATGATTAATAAATTCCCTTGTTTTTAGTTTGGAGCAGTTCCGGAATGAAAGAAAAGGTTTGCTTCTTCTCATTGTTTCAGTTATATTTATGTCCCTTTTAGTAACATTTGATCATGTGCGTATGAGGAAAATAAAATGTCACAATTTATATTATATCCCTAGAAATCATAGAAAAATAGAATCATAGAAAAACAACCATAAAAACTTGATTTTTCTCATGTGGCTTGGTTTTTGGCCTTTCAAAGTATGATTCGAAATTCTACATATAACTGTTTTATTGTAGTAGAGAACCAAAATTTAAAATCCTATTTTACTGGGGTTTTTAAGGCATTTACTGACAAAATGGATACTTTTTTTGAATAACACTAATTGTTCATTAGAAAGTTTGGGCAGTGTATCCAATAATATATCTTTTAAGATAGCGTATGGCTGCAATTTTATTCTGTTTTCTCCTACAAAAATGTATTTCTGGATCATCATATAATTTTTTTTAATATATGAAAGAATCTTTGATCATCATGATTCCCACATCCCCACAACCTTTTTGTACATTCATTGTAGCATTTGAATATACCAGCAATAAAAAATAAACCAATAAAAGCATTAAATGCAGTATGATCAATGTCTTTCTATTTATCTCCAAACGCATATTTTCTTTCTATCTTTGAGTTCACGATTATAATTTTCACGATATCTTTTATAATAAATAATCTGAAAGCAGACAGTTTGTCATGAATTCTTGATATACCGTATCTAGTAAGTCTGGGTGTAAATTCCTATTGATTTCTAAATATTTATATCCAGATTTTTTGTCACTATTACACGTTTTCAGCGATAAAATGTAACTATAAAACAAATTTTATAAATATACATATATTTATATTTATAGTATATATTAATAATAAATATATTTTCGATTTACAAACATATGTGGGTTTCATATTACAAAAGACAGCATTTTACTTTTTCTTTTTAAATCTATGCATTTTTGTATAAGGAACTAAAAGGACCTGAACACAGAGTATATAATTTTTTTTTTAACAAATAGGCTTATGTTGCAATCAAAACAAAAAGAGTGAATCTATTTCTCAGAACAGCAAACAGACAGAATTAATGAAGGCGAAACATAATAGCTATGTTACTTTTAATTATATTACAAAATGAAAAAGCTTTTGGTCGGAAAGAATTTTAATTCCGAGCATAGCCGGATATATCAATTAATAATCTATATCTATATCTATATCTATATCTATATCTATATCTATATCTATATCTATATCTATACTTATAAATAAACCTCAATGTGTGTGTGTGTGTTGGCACTCTACAGGCCAGGTCATTTGACCTACAGCTACCAAATTTGGTACATGTATACCTTAGAGGTCGGGAATGTGCACCTGGTGTCCCTTTTTTGAATTTTTAATTAGAATTTTAATTATTAATTAAAAACTAACTTTCCAGCCAAAAAAATCTCCCATTTTCCCACTGCCAAATGAGTAAGGCTTCATCCCCCCCCCCCAACAGTAATGAGGCTAGGGTTAACATTTTTCGGCCAATTATTTCAAAAGATTCTGTTTATTTTCTTAATGTTTTATGCATTTAAATTAAACATTGTTAATTAATCCATCTTTCAGATTCATTCTGAAGTACTTATGAATTAAAATAACACAGAATAAAGGAAATTAAAAATTTCTAATCAGCATAGCGTTACACCAACTGGTGTAGAAAAATTCACGCATTTGCGTTACCGTAACAGGCGTTGACGTAACAACCATTACCAACGGATGATTTAAATTATTTTTAGGTTAGTTGCATGCTTTTGTAATTAAATTGTATTTATGTTAGTTATACATTTTTTGTATATGTTTATAGTTTTAAGTACATTGTTTTTAAGTAGTTTTTTTAACCTATTTTCAATGATTTAAATTATTTTTAGGTTAGTTGCATGCTTTTGTAATTAAATTGTATTTATGTTAGTTATATATTTTTTTGTATATGCTTATAGTTTTAAGTGCATCGTTTTTTAAGTAGTTTTTTAAAACCTGTTTTCAACCGATTATTTTAAACGATTCATTTTATTTTCTTAGTGTTTGATGCATTTAAAATTAAACATTGTTAATTAATGGATCTGTTCATGATGAATCTGAGAAAATTTTGTTGAGAAATTCTTGAGATATTACATAAATTAAGAAAAATATTCTTTAGTGCCCATAAAGTTTAAACGCTCAGTGACTCTGTTATCAGTAATCATATTGTTACGAATCTGTAATGCTTCTTCCCAGCATAGTTGGTTCCATCATCAGAAAGAATGTTTTACAGTCATCTGTATTGGACGGAGTCCGGGCGTCGCGTCAGAGGTCCCAGAGCCTGGCGGCAAACTTGGCGACTTTGGCGCCAAAATAGATTATAACCGAAACATCGAGAATTTTCCCGATCCGCCCATTAGGAACCGAGATACGCCTCGAACGTTCCTGATTGGTTGAGAGGCTTCTAGCCCCGCCTCCTGAGACCTACAAAAGGAGGCAGCCGCAGCTGCCAGAGCAGAGTAGTCGGAATCGACGGTGAAAAACTGTCTTCCAAGATTAGAAGAGTAGCGACGGAGTCAAGCTAGTGCTGAACTAACCTGTGCGCTACTTTGACAAGCACTTGGCAGCTTCGTTAAGAGGAGACACTGCCGACATCCTTGAGACTCTTACGGAGGAGCAAAGACATGATTTCCAAGCTCTATCGAATGCACTTGAGCTGCGGTTTGGAGAGAAGTGCACTAAAGAATACAGCCGATTGCATTTAAAGTCCCGCTATCAAAAAGCGGGTGAAAGTCTTCAAGAATTAGTTGCCGATATTCAGCGACTTTCCCATTTAGCATTTTCTGATTGCCCGGTTGAGACACGTCAAGATCTGGCTCTCCAGATCCGATAGTATGCGGGATCCGGAAACACAGAAGGCTCTTAGACTAGCAGATGTCAAAGATATAGGATCTGCTTTAGTCTTTGCACACTAAATAGAGGCTGCCCAGCAGGCCACACGTAAGGACCGACAACCAATCAGAGCTGTCTCTGCTGCGGATTCGGACTCTGATTTCGTAAAACAGATTGACGATCTGCGAAGAGAAATTCGGAGGTTAAAAGAGCGCAAAGATGGCGGAAGTACGGAAATTCGGTGTTGGACTTGTGGTACAGCCGGACACGTTCGTAGGAACTGCCGAGTTTCTAGAAGTGTTGGAAATAATTCTTCACCACATCAGGGAAACTAATATATGGCCATCTAACTGGGCGGAGGTGTCCAGAAAGTCAAAAGCCCCATTTCAAAATATTTCATATTTCATTCATAAGTGGCGGTGACAAAGAACTTTACGTGATAGAACAAATTGGTAACATCTCATGCCGTATGGTTGTCCACACTGGAGCCAATGTGACCATAATAAGAGAAAATCTGGCACGAAAATTAAAATTTAAAATAATCTCGACGCCGCCCTGCATTACTTTACAGACAGTGACAGGAGATAAGATTATGTTCATGGGAAAGTCAACCTCACTATACGCTTAGGAAATATAAACTACCACCAAACGGCATTTGTAGCAGAAATTACCGACCCTTGCATTCTTGGGCTAGATTTTCTGTGGAAATACGACTTTAAACTGGATTTCGGAAATAGTAAAAGGAATTCAAAATTTGAAGACATCACTCTCTTTGGACTACACGCTGAACTGGAATCCAGCCAGAAAATAATAGCCAAAACTGACATCTCCTTATCGCCTAGGACTGAATGTGTAATACCCGGTTTGGTAGCAGATAACCGAAAATTCCGATTTGGTGTAATGGATTATCCTGACACAGGCCGTGCCAAAGCAGGAGTGTTGGTAGCTTCGTCGGTAGTGGACCTCTGAAAGTCAGTCATCCCAGTGAGAGTGGTTAACACCAGTGATCAGACAAAGATTATACAGAAAGGAGAGGTGCTAACAACGTGCACTCCTGTCACTTGTAAAGACCGGAAGTGCAATAGTCAGGACGTTTCTTCAGACGATCTAGTCCAAAATTTGATGCAGGATACAGATTTGGATGAAAAACAGAGATGTGCTGCTAGAGAGTTGATAAAAGAATTCCAGTACTTATTTTCTCGAACATCTAAGGACTTTGGAAGGACTCAACTAGTAAAACACCGAATTGATACAGGAAAGCATCCTCCTATTAGGCAGCACCCCAGACGACTACCATTCGCTAAACAAGAAGAAGTCCAAACACTAATTAAAGAAATGTAAGATAATGACGTCCTTGCATATCCTGAAATTGGAAATCAATTTATTCTGGATACGGATGCAAGCCATGAATGCATCGGAGCTGTGTTGTCCCAAGAAAGAGATGGAAAGGAGCGTGTCATCGCCTATTTCAGTAAGTGTCTGTCCAAACAGGAAAGAAATAATTGTGTGACCAGGAAGGAACTTCTGGCTATCGTAAAGGCCGTAGAGAACTTACTTCTACGGTTGAAGGTTTCTGCTTCGTACAGATCATGCTTCATTAACCTGGCTATTGAATTTTAAAAAGCCAGAAGGTCAAATAGCCAGATAGATACAAAGACTACAGGAATATGACATGGAAATTCGCCACCGAAAAGGATCAGCGGATAGAAACGCAGATGCTCTTTCGAGAAGACCATGTTCGGAGAACTGCAAATACTGCTCTGGAGTTGAAAAGAAATTTGGCATCGTAGATCCTGTAGTTCGCCAAGTTACAACCCCATCAACATCAGAATCAGATCCATGGAGCGACGAGAGCGTCCGGAAAGACCAACTAGCTGATCTTGAAATAAAGCCAATCATTGAATTTAAAGAGTCAACAGGCGGAACGCCTAGCTGGCAAGACATCGCCCCTTTCCATTCTACAACGAAGCGTTACTGGGCTCTTTGGGATTCTCTTCATCTAAGAAATGGTGTGCTGTATCGCAAATGGGAGTTTGACGATGGAAAAGCATTCAGATGGCAATTAATACTCCCAAAAACAAGAGTATCTACAGCCCTTAAGGAACTCCATGACAGTCCGACTGGGGGTCATTTTGGTGTTACGAAGACTTTACAAAAAGTTCGAGAACGTTTCTACTGGAATAATGTGCGAAATGACGTGGAGAAGTAGAGTCGCACATGTGATCCCTGTGCTGCACGTAAAGGTCCTGGGAAACGCATTAAGGAAGACTTCAGCTGTATAATGTGGGGGCACCATTCGAACGAATAACTTTTGACATCCTAGGCCCTCTTCCTAGGTCATCAGATGGCAACAACAACATCCTGGTTGTCATGGACTACTTCACCAAATGGCCTGAAGCTTATCCCATTCCCGATCAAGAAGCCCCGACTGTTGCAGAGATTTTAGTTCAAAACTGGATTTCAAGATACGGAGTTCCTCTACAACTGCACTCCGATCAAGGAATAAACTTCTATTCGGCAGTTTGCAGGAGACTGTGTGAGATACTCGGCATCGACAAAACTCGAACTACGGCTTTACATCCTCAGTCAGATGGCATGGTAGAGAGATTCAATCGGACCATTCTGAACAGTATCTCTCTCCTGGTATCCAGCAATCAACAGGACTGGGACAAGAAACTGCCCCTTTTCCTACTTGCCTATAGAAGTGCCGTTCACGAGACTACTGGCTATTCCCATCCCAAATGCTCTTAGGACGTGACCTTCGTCTGCCTGCAGATCTACTGTTCAGCCGGCCTCCAGATGCTCCCTTGGTGCCTGAGGAATATGTCGAGAATCTCCGGACACGGATGGAGGAGGTGCATCATCTGGCCAGAGATAGGATCGGCATGGCTTCAGAGAAGATGAAGACCCGATACGAAGCTAAAGCAACGGGACAGAATTTCCACGAAGGAGACCAAGTGTGGTTATGGAATCCGAAACATCGCAAAGGACTTTCTCGGAAGTTGCAGACCAACTGGGAGGGTACTTATACAGTCCTTAAAAGACTGAATGACGTTGTGGTACGGATACAGAAATCACCACACTCAAAGCCGAAGGTGATACATTGTAACAGGCTAGCCCCTTAGCTTGGCCAAGGTGATTAAGATCTTTTCAGTTCAGACCATGGTCACCCATTATAGGAAAAATAATGTAAATCATTTATCTTCTTAATTTTATTATTTTAGTATTGTAATTTATTTTTGCATTGCTCATGTATTTTGAAAATATTTATGCTTTATGTCATTTTGAGTATTTGTTATTTTATACCTGCTTATTGTGTGAATATGGTAATCCTGTAAGTAGATGCCTCTTACTCAGATATTGTACTGCCCGGGACGTGCAGTCCTTAGGAGGGGGGCAATGTTACGAATCTGTAATGCTGCTTCCCAGCATAGTTGGTTCCATCACCAGAAAGAATGTTTTACAGTCATCTGTATTGGACGGAGTCCGGGTGTCGTGTCGGAGGTCCCAGAGCTTGGCGACAAACTTGGCGACTTTGGCGCCAAAATAGATTATACCCGAAACATCGAGAATTTTCACGATCCGTCCATTAGGAACCGAGATACGCTTCGAACGTTCCTAATTGGTTGAGAGGCTTCTAGCCCCGCCTCTTGAGACCTATAAAAGGAGGCAGCCACAGCTGCCAGGGCAGAGTAGTTGGAATCGACGGTGAAGAACTGGTCTTCCAGGGATTAGCAGAGCAGCGACGGAGTCAAGCTAGTGCTGAACTAAGCTGTGCGCTACTGTCTGCAGTAGAGTCTTGTTGTGTGCTGCTGTTTGCACGTCTCGCGGCTGAAGACAATTGTCTTCTCTGTGCTGTTTATAGTTGTCGTCTTTGTGCTGTCCTGTGTGTCTTCGGGTAAATAAACGTCGTTGTTTCTTTTTCTACTGCCGCCTGCTGACTGAGCGTTCTCCACACCATATAACTTCCACTATCCAAACGAACCCGGAAATTTCGTAACAATATTATAAAAAATGCTTCGTTTCAGTAAAAAAATATTATTTTATTAATTGTAGATTAATTCTTTCCAGTTTAATTTAAAGCATAAATTCTACGAGAGGTAACAGAAAATTAGAGAGATACATATTACGTTATGACTGAAGGCCTTTATAATATTATGAGTGAATTATATGGCTATCAAAATTTGAAGTTTTGATATATTTTGATGAAGAATCTATTAAAGTTGGAGTTGCGTAAAATATTTAATTATTAAAATTTAAACGAACATTAAGATTGGCGAGCCGGCTGGTCACCAAAGGAGGCTAATAAATTAATAAAAACGTTAAAATAATAAAGTATACTCTCAACATCGCTAAAATAAAAAATAGCATAAAATTAATCTTTATGATTTGGATTAATCCAAAAACTTCTTGAAAATGTGAATTGTCCAGTTTATTAGATTTCATATTTTGCATTGCTTAGGCTACAAGATACCTAAATCCGTTTCTGATATCTTAGAGAGATTCATTATATAACATTCTCAGCAAATTTAATCTTGCAGATTGTTTATATAAAACACAGGCTTTTTAAAATCTTAGGATACCAATTTTTATACAGTAATACTTCTGCCATCTTTCACTTTGGAAATGTCAATAAATAATTTCAAATTAATTATTTAAGAAGTTAAACTGTAATAACTTTATTCATTAGTTCGTTTTAAAATTCGTATCAAGATACTAATTAAATCTTTTGATCAATATTTAATTAGGTAAATAAAATATAATTGACTGGAAAGAAGAAAGTAATTAAATTCTGCTGTAAGCACACGGAAGGAAAAAATTGCTGTTATGTTAAATGATGGTAAAATCGAAACTCTTTTTTCTTGTAAGAGAGCTAGAGAATAATGTAGTCCTTATAT
>JAPMOR010018079.1:304664-336702 GCA_026543865.1 Argiope aurantia | reverse complement strand
TTTTTTCGTTGATCATTATTTAACATGATGAGAAATGTTCTAAAATAGTTCTTAAATATTTTCAAAAAGGAATACTAGATTTATGAAATTTAACTGATTTAAATATACAATGCACTCCAGAGTATCAGGTTCGCAACTATCCGGCCTAGTTTTCTTTTATCGTCATTAAATGAGGAAGGCAAGGCTTCTATTAAGTCATCTATTAAGATCTTTTTCAAAACCTAAAAGCTAAGTTTTGACTCTTATCTTAGGGTTACCTTTTCATAGCTGTGTTATCATATATCAGTGAAAAATAAAATCATTTTGAGCTAATTTTCTAAAGAATTAGGCCTACTAATGTTTTGTTAATATTTCTTGGAGTAAGTTGGACATTACCGAATTTATGTTAAAATGCGAATAGTTTATATACTTTAACTTACTTTTTTCTCTAATAAATTTTTGAAATGTGCAGTGCAGTATATAAACTACCAGAACGAAGCCTTCTATGTTAACTCGACACGTTACCGGTAACTGCTTCTGTGATTCACCGGGCCGCGCTGCTTTCACATTGAGATAAATGGGGGACTAAGTAATCAATAAGAAGTGAAAAAATACTTATTATGACAGTCAGTTTTAATATAAAAACGCCTTAGGGTATTGGTAGGCAAAGAAAGGAATTCATAGAACCCTGGTCTATCCGGGTTTTTTTTGTTATCCGGCCAGTCCTTCAACCACATTAGGCCGTATACTCAGGAGAGTACTGCTTTAAGATTTGAATTAATTTTTAACGATTTTTTTTGTAAATTCAAAGTGATTATTGTTAAAAATTATGTGAATTATTATTTTTCTAGGTGAATTATTATTTGTCTATCGCTAGTCACTACCTTTCACGTTTTCTTGGCAGTATATGAATTCCGCGTCGGAAGAATAACTTTCTTTGATGTTGTCCAATACATCGAATTTCTTAATTTCGTCAGAATGGAAGTGCTGCCAAGTAATTTTCAATGGATCGAAACAAACAGCAATCCGAGGGATTATTATTTGGTGAATATGGCGAGTAGATAAAACATCCCATTTCAACGTATCGAAGTATCTTTGACTACTATATGAGTCGCATATAGGTGAGCATTGTCATTCTGAAAAATTACTTCATCGTACTTTTTCTCGATTTGTGGCCGTTTTTCCATTAATGCTCGGCTTAATCGCGTCAGTGGTGATGTTTGGTTATGTTCACTTGCAATAGTTTCACTCGGTTGAAATAAATTATGAAATGCAACACCAAGCCGGTCCTATAAAAAAACAGAGCATGAATATTTGTTCCGTCTCGATGTCGATGTTGCTGCAAGATCAGGTAAAACTAAATATTTTTCAAGTTTAGTTGAATCATAGGATACTCAGTTTTCTTCACCAGTGACTGTGCGACACAAAAAAGAATTTCTTTTTTGACGTTGAAGCAGTTCTTCAACGTTGAACAAACGTTCAGCATCTCTTAGCTTCAATTCGTATGAGAACCCAATTTCATTGCTTTACAGAGAGCATTTAAGCATTTGGAAAATGTACAATCAACATGAACTGATTCAGCAAATTCATCTTCATTTAATTTTTGATCGAGTAATGCTTATAATTTCTCATCTTCGAGTCTTTTATGTTGACCAAGGCGTTCTCTGACAACTGTATCGAAATTACCATTTCAGAAGCATAGAAATCAATACTCACACATTTATATCAATGATTATCGACTGCAAATTTCCAATAGCACCGTATAATTTTCAGTTGCACTTTTCTTTGACTTAAATAGGGAAAATAAGATTTTCCATAAATGATGTTTTGCTTGTTCGTAAATCATTATCTTCGGAACTGATTAAAAATGTTTTGTTAACATTTCAGTAAAATGATACATAAAAAAAAGTAAAGCCTAATGACAGAGCTCTGATGTGAATATAATTACAGAAGTTCTGATGCAATACAGCATAAGTTACGCCATCTGTTATAAATATCTCAAAATTAATTCAAAGTCTTAGCATCTTGTTATGTATACGGAGACAATAGATGTTTTCCAACAATATATAGCATACGGGAAATGCTGGGCATTAGAGAAATAAATTCTAATGTTGACAATCTACTCATATTTACGAGTGGTTTTCTAAATTAACGAGCAACTTACAGTAGGGATTTCGAGTCCATAAAATAGGGCTGGTCCTTAATTGCATAAGGGTGGTTCCCCGCCATCGCGCTACACCATCTGAAATCTCACATATCTCTGTTAAAACGATTGTAAAGCTAACTCTCCGAACGTCCAACCACCTCATCGCATGAACTACATATTCAGCGGGGGGATGAGAGAAGGGGAGATTTTAAAATGTATTCTAAGAAGGTGTTCACGGTGGGGATTGGTGTGAAACTAGGGTGGAGCCGGCTTAAATTGATACTCTGAAAAACGGAATGGTGTGAGTGATCATGACTGACCAACCTAATTGTCTGCATATCTTCATCTATTAGTCTGAAGGGGGGGGGGGGAAGAAATCTCAGTCCTTGTATTATTCTTATTCACTTAATTACAGAGCGTTAGAAAATAACGCTTTAATGCTTTCAATGCTTTAATGCTTTGAATTTGGAAATGGGATGGTATGAATTAAATCAAACTTCTTCCAACTTTGGTAATGCTGCAGGCTAGCAAAAATGTACAGGTTACAAATTTATCAATTTTTTTTTGTATCAATGGTTATATATAATTTTTTCTAAAAATTGCTAAAGAAAGTTTTAGGTAATATTTGCAAAATATTGTGCGATATTTCATGTTAAAAATGATATATATGTGAAATCGCCGAAAAAAATAAAAGATCCAACCCCTTTATGGGTCGAAGTATCAGTAATTAAAGCATTTTTAGATATATTTTGTAGAAGATTATTTATCCCTGAAATTCTGTTTTCATTTTGCTTCTGCCAGACTTTGCAAAATATGCTTTACTAATAGAATAAGCATATTCATACTTTATCAGTAGAATCTCTGCCTATGCACATGATTCGATTCAGATAGTGTGCTATTAAATAATTAAGATTTCATCAAATCTGTCCATCTTCTAATCACTCTACCGGACGGTTCGACTTTAACTTTTCAGACTCAGGTTTTACTCTTGAATGTCCTGTAGAATTGCCATGTTGAAAAAATACACAAATGCAATTTTATTGTTTTAAACTATTGCTATTCAAAATAAACATCTGAATTTGCGCCTGGATATGTTACAAGTTTGTGGAGGGAGGAGGAAACTTAAACATCCGTTTTTCACGTTTAAATAAAAGTTTATTAAGCTAAATATAAATTGAAATTACCAAGTTGTAAGCATCAAAATTGCCTCTGAAATGGGCTATAGAGCGTCATGATAGTTTAAATAGATCAGAGATAAATTTAAAATAAATGCAAAAAATAAAAAAAGTTTTCATTAAAAAATTTTTAATAAATTTTCGAAATTATTTTAAAGTTTATTTTGTAAAGAAGAGAATAGCAGGTAAAATTGCTCTATCTGCTTAATTTTTGAAAAATTAGATTTTGTAGAAAAAAATTAGAGTCGCTGATAAATGACTATCAATCAGTCAAAATTTATAGACTAAAAAAAATCCTAGTGTTATTATGGGATTTCCAAATATATCAAATGATATCAAAATGGTCAATTAAAAAAAACCCAGTAAAAATTGAATTTGGGAAAGAAAAAAAAAGATTTATCTTGTGATGATTCATTCACAAAAAACATTAGATAGTAAGTTTCCGAGTGAAATGGTGATTTTAAAATAAATTCCGGCTTAGTAATTGAAACATATATTAATTTCAAATTAAATTTTTGCAATTATTTTCTTTAACTCGACTAGTACGATCAAAGAACAAATCTTTCAGAAGAGAATTTTTTTCTAGATTCTTCTGAAGGATAAAAAAGTACTTATAAGTTACTTGTTTTAAAACACTGTTTTTTTCAACAAAATTGATTTCTTAAAAAATAAGGTAAATATTAATCAGAATTCTTTAGTTATAATTTCTTTTTATGAAATACGTACTTAAGCAGAATTCCTAAAATTTCCCTAAATAAATTTAAAAATATTTTTTTTGATTTTGAACTTTTTTAAAATTTACATCTTATTAATTAAATTATCATAAAATTCGCCAACTCATTTTATTGGTAATTTTAAAATCTACAACTTTGCAATCAAATTTTTTCTTTTAGCCTAATAACTTTTTATTCAAACATGAAAAATCGGAATCTCAACATCTATCCTCTCTCCACCCCTTTATCTGGCAAATTTAGATGCCGGTTTTGGATGATAATTCAACTTAAATCAATATAGTTGCTGTACAGGGTGTTGCCGAATTCAATCGACAAATTCAGAGGGGTGATAGTAGGCATCAAGAGCATAAAGAATCACCATACAACATGGGGTCCCAAACGACGTTTAGGGGTTGAAAATCGCAAAATATAATGAGTCGGAGAACTACTGGAAACTGTAAAAAATTAATAAAAAAATAACAAAAGGGGTTTCAACTATGATTTTTTTTAAGTGAAAGCACATTCTTAAAGGCAATTTTTCATGTGATTAACATGCCGATTTGATGAACCAGGGAGTTAAATTATTGAAAACGAAAAAGTAGGTTAGAACCCTTATCTGCAAAAATATTAAAACTTTAAGAAAAATAAAAGCTTGAAAATATAAGGAATTTTATGCTCTTAAATTTGATATAAATCTGTAGTGTGAAAACTGAGGAGGTTTTAAGATATTCAAGAAAAACAAATGTTTGCCTGGAAACATCGCTGCAACATCGGCACCAATGTTTACAGAAGATGTTGCAAAATTTTATTGAAAAATTCTGAGGAGTAATAGTGCCGCATTGAAGAAAGACTGTCGAATCTCCATGGACGAATGGTCATGGCACTGGTCTTGTGATCAAGAGACCTAGGTTCGAATCCCGCTAGAGACACTGAGATTAATGGTATATGTAAATACTTAATACCTTGATTTTATGTTTTCCTTTATTTCATGTTCCACAAGATACTGGACATTTCTTTAGTTTACCAGACAAGTGTTCTGGACTTTTCTTACTGTCTCCAGAAGAGTATTCTGGAACTTTCTCTGCTTATATAAAAGCAGGGGATTTGTCAGTTACTGTATTCTCAGTTCTGAGTTCTGTTAATAAATTGGTGTAGCTCTACATCTTGTGTGCGTCATTGAGTCCAACACTAGAATATCTATGTGACAATAGTAGCATCAAGGCGATAAGAATTTTCAAAGAAATATAAACTCGTAAACGACGGTGAAAATTTATTTGCTGGAATACATATACAGCATACATTTGCAGCACAGACATTTTAACATAAGAAATTAGACGATGAGAAACTTTTATAAAAATTTCTCAATGTTGCGGCCGCGAAGGTCATTACACAAACGACACCGACGTTTAAAGGACCACCGGACGCGCTCAAACATACCAGGTGTGCTTGCGATTTCTCCAGAAGTGACGACGATCCGTGCTACGAGATCTTTCAATGTATCCAAAGCGGTCTGATAAACAAGACATTTTATATGGCCCCAGAAGAAGAAATCCAAGGGATTAAGGTCCGAGGAACTTGGAGGCCAATCAACAGGTCCGCCACGTCCAATCCACGTCCCAGGATATGTATCATCTAGTTAATTACGCACAGACTTAAAAAAATGCGCTGGTGCACCACAATGCATTAACCACATGTTATGGTGTGCAATGGCCGGTATTTCCTGCAGTAAATCCGGAAGGACGTGCTGCAAGAAAACAAGGTACTTTGCGCCACTGAGGCTTCGAGCCCTGCATTTGGCCTCGTTATTTTGAAGGATCCTGTCTCCCGTAATCGTCTATTAATATTTGCAAAGGTGCTGTGATGTGGACAACGCCTACTTGGATATTGCTATTGTTATATTCTTTGTGCTAGCCGTCCATTACCATTCGCTCGGTCGTAAATTAAATGCATATTCGCATATTCGTCAGTCGTGAAATCTAACATGTTGTTTGCGAATGAAACTTATCGACTATCAGTTCTGCACTGCTCTTTAATGAATATAAGCTACTTTTATATTACTCGAACCATCAATTCTGCAATGATCACAGCTTTTATATTCCTCGAACGCATGGAAAATTTAAATACGAGAAAACTTTTTCTTCTCGACTACCTTGTTTCAAATCCTTGCATTCTTATGGCCATTCTCTTCGCCAGGTTAATTGTGTCTTCGATGTCTGTTTTTGCGATTTTCACAGAATAAAAACGTCTTCTGCGACCTAAGTTTTATGATAATTTTTCATCTTCTTAATGCCTACAATCACTTTTCTAAATTTACCTTTCGAATTTGGCAACACCTTCTGTAAACATCGACACCGATGTTGCAGCGATGATTCCCGGCAAACATTTTAGTTTTTCTTGAATATCTTAAAACCTCCTCAGTTTTCCACCACATACTTATATCAAATTAAAGAGTATAAAATTCCTCGTATTTTCAAGCTTTTATTTGTCTTCAAGTTTTAATATTTTTGCAGATAAGGGTTCTAAGCTACTTTTTCATTTTCAATAATTTACAACCTCCTGGCTCATCAAATCGGCGTGTTACTTACATGAAAAATAGCCTTTAAGAATGTACTTTTACATAAAAAAAATTCGTCGTTAAAAAACCATTTGTTATTTTTTTAATTAATTTTTTACAGTTTCCAATAGTTCTCCGACTCATTACATTTTGCTATTTTCACCCCCTAAACGTCGTTTGGGACGTCGTTATGTATATATATATGTATATTGTTGCAAACCTGCAATTCAGCTTCCCAGCATAGTTTGTTCCACTATCAGAAAGAAAGTTTTACAGTCATATGAATGGGACGGAGCCCAGGTGTACGTTGGAGGTCCCAGAGCTTGGCGACAAACTTAGCGACTTGGCGACCAATTTGGCGACTTTGGCGCCAAAATAGATTAGACCCGAAACTTCGAGAATTTTCCCGATCCATCCAGTAGGAACCGAGATACGTCTAGAACGTTCCTGATTGGTTGAGAGGCTTCTAGCCCCGCCTCCCGAGACCTATAAAAGGAAGCAACCGCAGCTGCCCGAGCAAGGTAGACGACATGGGAGTTCGAGAGCAGAGAAGTAGTCCGAGTTCGAGAGTGGACGGAGTCGTCGAAGTAGTAGTCGAGAGTCGTAGTCGGAAGCGACGGAGTCAAGCTCGTGCTGAACGGAGCTGTGCGCTACTGTCTGCATTAGATTCTGATTGTATGCTGTTGTATGCTACACGTCTCGACTGAAGATAGTCGTCTCTGTGCTGTATATAGCTGTCGCTTTTGTGCTGTCCTGTGTGTCTTCATGTAAATAAACGTCGTTGTTTCTTTTTCTACTTCCGCCTGCTGATTGAGCGTTCTTTACACCATATCACTTCCACTATCCAAACGAACCCCGGTAAAAATTTCGTAACAATATATATATATATATATATATAGAAAAATGAGGAAAAGAACAAGTAACACTTTAGGGTGTTGAAAAAGACTATTAACCAATCAACAAATGAGGAATAGAACCAATCAACGAATGAGGAATCTAACCAATCAACGATTTGAAAAGGATGAACATTGTCTTCATTTCTAAGCTAGAATCCTTGCTTTAAAACATGTTTTGAGAATTTATCCTTTCTTTCAACATATTCACTTATGCTTCATTATATATTACTATATTTTGACTATATTACTATATTTTACTATATTTATATTATATATTACTATATTTTGACGATATTTGATCGTCAAAATATAGTAATCAGTAGAGTAGTTCCAAAGTATACCAAAGTACGCAGCGTTTACTGTATGAAAGAGCATGCTCTTATTTACATTTCCTATATCAGCATTTAAGTTTCTTTGTATTGGATAATTACAATTTTTAATGAAAATTTCATTAATAAGTAAAACACCACGAATCCAGAAAGATTTAAGATTTAGATTTATATCAAGCGTTCATATTCGATCTGTTGCCGAAATAGTTGATGCAGAATAGCAACCTACATTCCAGAGTAGATGCTATTCTAACATGAACTCTAAATGCTATACAAACAGCGACTGCTCTATATTCTACCATCCTCATCAAACAGTCATGATTAAAGTACATCCTGATTTCCAATATGATTTCAGACACTTATATTTACATACAATGATTAAATTGCAGTTATTGAAATATTTGGGAATAATTTTCAAATTAATTCCGTTTTGACATTCGGCTTATAAAATATCTTAATAATAAAAAATATTAATTATTCATCTATATCTATACTTATAATAAAGCTCAATGTGTGTGTGTGTGTGTGTGTGTGTGTTGGCGCTCTACAGACCAGACCATTCAACCTACAGCTACCAAATTTGGCACGTGTATATCTTGGAGGCCGGGAATGTGCACCTGGGGGTTATTTTTTCGAATTTTTAACTAGAATTTTATTTATTTAAAAATTAAGCGAAATTTTGACGTGTTTCTGCTGTAACTGCCGAAAATATTACCGCACAAAAAAGATTTTTACATGAAGTTAAAGATAAAAAATTTATCTTTTAAATGATACTACTGTTTTAATCTTAAAATTAAATTTCTATTTTTAATGAATTTTTAAATAAATATTTTAACTATGTTTTTCAATAATTTTTTTCGTCAAAAATAAAAATGAGGATTAAGCACGTTTCGCATTCATGAGAAAAAAATAGCTTTTTTTAAAGTGTTGCCATCACATTGATTAAAGCTCTAACTGAAAATAAATTAAATCTTTTTGGAAATGAAATCTGCAAAATTATAATTTTCGGCAAGTGTCTGTAAGAAATGAAACAAATATGAAATATTATTTTTTCTAAAAAATAAATTCAAGAAAAATTATTTTATGATCTTTTACACTCTCTATACAGGGTGTTTATTCAGTCCCGGATCCATTTTGATATTTAATGACTCATAAAATAATGAAGATGTAAACAAACTTATGGCATTTATTGATGAAATAAGTCATATATTTTCCTTTTCAGGTTTGAATATTTTTACTTTTGTAAATATCGTCTGCGCGTGTTTTTAATTTCAGATAATTTCATTTTCCAGTCTAAATATCTATACTTTTCTAAATATCGTCTGCTTATTAATTGCATTTTTCTCTCTTTTGTTTTTGGAAACTATTGAAATGTTATGTTTACTTTTGATGTGTTTGTTCTATGTAGTACTTTTGTATGTGATGTTTTATTCGATCGGATATTAAGGAGAATGCATACACCACAAGAGAAAGCATAGATTTTATGGTGGTCATAGAGTTAATTTTCAATCAACTAAATCACTGACTTTTAAGAGTTAATTTCAAATCACTTAAACTGACTGATTTATGAAGATTTGAATATCACTATTCAATAAAAAAAGGATAATTTTAGATTTTTCTTCGATCGTTTCAAAGAAAATACGCCAATAAGCGCGCAGGTTTCTCAAGATTAATTGGCCTAAGATTGTGAAAATGGTGAGTTTTTCTAAATTTTTAACATTCAAAACTTCATAAATAAGTCTTAGTTGATCGTGGAAAATCGAAACATTCATTCATTTATTTAAAATTTGGTGTGTCCAGAATATTTATCAGAATATGATACCTTACTGCATTAAATTTAGACTTCATAATTTTTGAAATATATTTATAAGCAGGAACAAAATATTATTATTGATTTCATTTCAATCCTTTTGAAAGCAAAACTAAAAACTGAATTTTATACTGAATCTCAGAAATTTTTGTTGAATTATTGTTTGAGATATTACATAAACTATGAAAAATATTTTGTAGTTAACATAAGACTTAAATACCGAGCGATTCTGTTTGCAATACTCATATTCAATAATAATAATAATTAATAAATAACAATAAAGATGATTAATAAAATATAACGCTTGGTTTTATTAAAAAATATCTTAATATTAATTGCAATTTCGTCATTTACATTTTTAATTAAAGTTGAAGTTTTACCGGAAATGGCAACAAATTAGCAAAATATATATAGTAAATTGAACGAAACGATCTAAACAATATAAGTTTGGTATGACTATCAAAATTTGAAGATTAAAAATGTTTTGTTTGAGAATCCTTTAAGAGACCAGTTACTTAAAATATTTAATTGAAAATTGTAGCGAGCGGTAATACTGGCGAACCGGCTGGTCGCCAAAGGCGGCTAGTTAATAATAAACACTTTAGAGTTTTACAGTACGAATTAGAGCTGGGTATAATGATGTCCAATAAATACTGCAAGCATTCATATTATTATGAAAGTACAAACTACATTGCTAACTTATAGATTTAAAAAAAATCACAGCTTTGCTTTCAGATATTTCTTATTATGTTTTTAGAACAAAATGATTAATACAGGGTGCGGTAAAAAAACTCAGACAAAGTTATTACATGATAGAATATATAATATTTAATTTCTTTTTAATTTCTGTTCTTTTCCTTTTATATACCACTTCAATTATAACATATTTTATAATGTATCTTTTAGTTTACGTATTGTTTTATGGCTTTTTTTACAATGCCAAGCAAAATATATACTATTTTAGAGTTGTTTAAGAAAAGAAACCGACAGTATGAAGCCGTTCGTTCGCTTAATATGCCTCGGCAAACAGTGTCTGATGCAATCTGTCTTTTCAAAGAGCCTGGCAATGATAGTCAAAGTCCAGGAAGTGAACAAAAACATATGTTGAACACTTTCAATAGATGTAAATTTATCAAAAAGCGAGTACAATGAAATTCAAGGGTTTCCCCGAGAAAGATGTCCCGTGAACTGGGAATAAGGGACTGACAAATGCAACGAATGGCAAAATCTGAGCTTGGTATAAAGCCATACAAGTTCCATAAAGTTCAGCTTCTCACTCGTGCGACTCCAAAGACACCAAAAACTTTTGAGACGGGGCGCAAGTCAGAGCTGAGAGAGATTCCTTTTCACTAATGAGAATCTCTTTAAAGTCCAAAAGCTCATAACTCCTAGTACTATAGGGTCTAGTCTGGCCAGAATCCAAACACTTCAGCAATTGCTGAACGTCGCTAAAATCCAAAGTCGGTCATGGTTTGGGGCGGAATTTGTGCAAGAGGCAAAACATTTCTGGTTTTTGTGGATAAGGATGTTAAAATAAATCAAAAAATGTACGAGCGGGACATTATAGAAAGTGTTGTATTTCCGTGAGCCAAAACGCACTTCGGCAATGTAAAGTGGGAGTTTCATTAAAACTCTGCATCAGCTCATAAGACTAAAAACACAGAAGAGTGGTAACGGTTGGTCGCAAGGCGAATTTTAAGGTGGCGGTATCATCTGGAGAATGGCGCAATATTCGCCGAATCTCAATTTCATGATTATAGTATACTAGCCGCCTTTGGCGACCGGCCGGTCCGCCAGTATTACCACTCTCTACAGTTTTCAATTAAATATTTTAAGTAACTGGTTTCTTAATAGATTCTCAAACAAACATTTTTAATCTTCAAATTTTGATAGTTTTACCAAACTTATACTGATGTTTAGATCGTTTCGTTCAATTTACTATATATATTTTGCTAATTTGTTGTCATTTCCGGTAAAACTTCAACTTTAATTTAAAGTGGAAATGATGAAATTGCAATTAATATAAAGATATTTTTTAATAAAACCAATCGTTTTATTTTATTTATCATCTTTATTGTTATTTATTTATTATTATTATTATTGAATATGAGTATTGCAAATAGAATCGCTCGGTATTTAAGTCTTATGTGAACTACAAAATATTTTTTATAATTTATGTAATATCTCAAAGAATAATTCAACCAAAATTTCTCAGATTCAGCATAAAATTCAGTTTTTAGTTTTGCTTTCAACAGGATTGAAATGCAATCAATAATAATATTTTGTTCCGGCCTATAAATATATTTCAAAAATTATGAAGTATAAATTTAATGCAGTAAGATATCATATTCTGAGAAATATTCTGGACACACCAAATTTTAAATAAATGAATGAATGTTTCTATTTTCCACGATCAACTAAGACTTATTTATGAAGTTTTGAATGTTAAAAATTTAGAAAAACTCAACATTTTCATAATCTTAGGCCAATTAATCTTGAGAAACCTGAGCGCTGATTGGCGTATTTTCTTTGAAACGATCGATGGAAAATCTAAAATTATCCTTTTTTTTATTGAATAGTGATATTCAAATTTTCATAAATCAGTCAGTTTAAGTGATTGATTTAGTTGATTGGAAATTAACTCTTTTTATTTAAAATATTAGTGTTTCAAGAATATTTTGTTATTCGTGATTTCCACAGCAGAAGCTTTATTTAAAATCAAAAATTCGTTTTTTATTAGAGCATTTATTGAATCAAGTTACATAAAATATAATCATTTTCTATTTAGACCATTTTAGCAGATCTGTGTCTTACTAAAGGTTTACAAATTAGCTGTGTGGCCCTGATTTGAATGGATATCCTGTTCATATTAAACAAAACTTGCCTTAAAAAAAACTGATTTATTGGATTAATAATATAGAGAGTGTAAAAGATCATAAAATAATTTTTCTTGAATTTATTTTTTAGAAAAAATAATATTTCATGTTTGTTTCATTTTCTACAGACACGTGCCGAAAATTATATTTTTGCGGATTTCATTTCCAAAAAGATTTAAATTATTTTTAGTTGGAGCTTTAATCAATGTGATAGCAACATTTTGAAAAAAGCTAATTTTTTCCCATGAATGCGAAACGTGCTCGTGCAGCTTAAATTTGATTTTTATTTTGTACGAAAAAATTTGTTGAAAAATATTGTTAAAATATTTATTTAAAAATTCTTTAAAAATAGAAATTTAATTTTAAGGTTAAAACATTGGTATCATTTAAAAGATAAATTTTTGATCTTTAACTTCATGTAAAAATCTTTTTTGTGCGGTAATATTTTCGGAAGTTATAGCAGAAACATGCCAAAATTTCGCTTAATTTTTCAATAAATAAAATTCTAGTTAAAAATTTGAAAAAATAACCCCTAGGTGCACATTCCCGGCCTCCAAGGTATACACGTGCCAAATTTGGTAGCTGTAGGTTGAATGGTCTCTCCTGTAGAGCGCCAACACACACACACACACACACACACACACACACACACACGCACGCACGCACACGCATTGAGCTTTATTATAAGTATAGATATATATATAGATGATCCATTTTGGAGTCTGGAGCTTGCGCTAAACGACATAAAAGTTTGGACTCTCTAAAGCAATGGCTTCAACGGGAATGGAATAGATTAAAAGTATAAGACTTGCGGCCCATTGCTAAAAATTTCAATAAGCGATTGAGCCTCTGCATCACTGAGAAAGGCGGCCACTTTGAAACAAATTAAATTTATTTATTAGTAAAAGTCAACTCTTATTATTATTTCTTATATTTTGTTAATTTATTCATTTTTAATCAAGTTATGTTAAAAATGGTTTGTCCGGGTTTTCTGCCTCACTCTGTATTTGTTGTGCAAAATCAGTGGAATTTTTCTTGTTACAAGCGGCCATGGTAGATCAAAAATTTTATATCCTTCAGATGTAACAAGATGTTACTACATTTAATTTTTTTTAAAAAAATTAATCTGTTTTGGAAATATAGTTTCTTTTTCAGATTATTTCATTCCGTTTCTCAATTTATTATCATTTAATTTAATTTATTTAACAATATATTATTTTATAATTTTCATCTTAAATTAAATTTTAACATGGGCAGGCATTTAGCTCAAAATGGTATATATTAAAATGTCTTTATTTCAAAAGAAAGTGCAGAAAAGTATTTTGAATGAATTGCATTTGGTATTAAATTCACTATTTTTTGTCTTATAAAACAAAACTGAAATTTTGAAAAAAACTGAACCCCCCCCCTCGAATAACCAATAATTTTTGCGAATAGGCTGGCAACTAAAGGTCTTATAACCAAATTCTTTTCAAATATTGTTTAATTTTAATTTTCAGCCAGTGTTTCTATTCTAAAAAGATTCAGCGGTGCGAGTTAATCTGAAATTTCTCGTTATTTTTCTTCACTAGACAATACTAAAAAAATTTAAAAAAAAGGAAAGAGAAATTACTTAGAAATATGTATATATAGAATTCATTTTGTTTTTCCTTTTCTTCAAAGAATATCCATAATACTTGGAAATACTAAGCAAGCACCTCAAATCATTTATTTAATCAGAGAATAAATTAAATAATTCTGTAAAAAATACTTTTTGAAAGTTATTTTAATTTTGATAACTAATTTTTATAGGATTTTTCAGTGCTGATTCTAAAAATAAAAATTAACTTTTTTTCTACCAATCAAGATTTTTTTTTCTTTCTCTAAACTGGGAAAATAAATCAAAATATTTTGACAGTTTTTATTATGATTTTATTTTGGATTTATATATCAGCTTTGGCACGATTTAAAAGATAAATTAATTTATGAAAACGTTTGCAATTCTTTACAGTATTGGTTTCTCTTCGAAAATTTCTTAGACAGGACTGAATTAAGAAAAATAATTCTGAAGAAATAGTATATCTTTATCTGAATCTGTATAATATACGTTGGAAAATGATGGTAAAATGTGGGGAAGAAGGAGAGGAAGAAATAGTTATTGAATCGGTTTTAATTTGGTTTCTGTTTATTAATTTTAGAATGTTATTAGTTTATTAGTTCATAGTTCGTAAATTACAAATAAATACTAATTCATTCCTTTTTATAGATTTAATTTATATTGTATAGATTTCATGAAAAGCGAATTATTAATTAAAGTACACAAATATATTTAAAAAGTCTATTTATATAATATTATGCTACTGTTAAATATGCAAAATTAGAACACATTTGCATCGTTTGTGATAATTTTTATAAAACTATAAGTGATGGAATTTCCGAATTACTTTGAAAATGATTAATGCCAAAAACCAATGAAAACATTAACTATTTATATGAAATTTTTTTTACTGAACCTCCTGGGTTATTAGATAGTGAAATTGAAACTGAGGATGTTATGAAATATCTTTCCTTTGTAGCTCAAGAACCCTAAGTATTTATTAATTTGTCGGCACAACTAGCAAACAAACTGTCGTGCGATTATTTCTATGACAACTGGTAGAGAAACTCAGATTCTATGAATTGCACTGGATCCATTAATAATAAATACTCCACAGAACATAAAAAATCGATATTTTTGTTTCTCAACCCATAATCGATAACTGTTACAGTACTAAAAATCCATTGTTCAGAATACTTTACTATTTTGATTCATTGCAGTTCATCTTCAATTTATTAAATCGAATTTTCTCTCAATCTTGCTGAAGTTGTTATATCTATTTTGGTCTTTTTCTCAACTGGATTAGTTTAGGAAATTTTTTCTTTTTGTTTTCTTTCATGATATTTAATGATAGTTGTTGTGGCAATTGAATTTTTCAGTTAATAGAATGGTTCTAAAAACAACTGCAACAACAAGCTGAAAGTAATGATGGTCGGTTCAAAGTCCACCATTTGATTTTGCTTTTTATTTAATTTAATGTTTGGAATTACCTTCATTTTTTCCTTGATATTATTATCTTTGCAGCTGTTGCCTATACGGTCCAAAGAAATCGAAGATCTATCCGCTTTTCTTAGAACATGTGACAAGCTGAGTGGCACTTTTTGATAGTTTGTATGCAATTTTTATCAAATGCTGAGCTGAAAATTCAAGACAAAATAACTTAACTTCGCAATTTTCTTTCGTTTTTTCCTTTTATGAATGGTTGAATTTTAATTTCTTCACTGATATCAAATATCTGTACAATATATTATATAATCTATAACACGAATAGCGAAAGTTTTGCTAAATTGAGTGTAAAATGTAATCATAATCTTATGAAAAGCAAATTCTACAAAATTAGATGTTGCTTTTTAAATAAAATGACTAAAAAAAGATTCAGAAAATAAAATAAAGGAAATATTAATTAAAAAATAATAATAATAAAAATTATTATTCATAAGCTGTAGTAATATCTCTTCATGCAAAGCATTCGAAAAAAAATATACTTAATAATAAAAGAATGCATAATTATAGTTTGGAAACGTCATTTTAGAGTTTTTTCGAGACCTGAATTTAACCGAAAAATTATTCTAAAATAGTGATTTTCAACATATTATAACTTGATCAATTTTATTAGCCATAGTAGTAATTTTTTTAATTTTAAATGCTTTAGTGTCAAAATTTTTTTAATTAAATATCATTGATAAGACCGAAAGTCTTTATAAAAAAAGAATTTCGTATATTTTAGAAAAATACATTTATTAAATCAAACAACATAAAAATAATTCTTTAGCATTCCAAATGAAAGCATTTGTTTCATTTGGAATTAAATGATTTAAAAATTAACTGTTGAACCATGACAGCAGCAGACACCATGTATTATAGAATTTGGTTTATAGAATTCATATACTAATATTTGCATATTGGAGAAGAGAGTAAAAAATAATATTTTTGTGCTATTTTACTTTAAGTTTTTTTTTGAAGAAATGAAAATATAAAATAGATGGTATCAAACAAAAGGCATCAGACAAAACTATTTTTTGTTTTCTATACCTTTATAATTTTATTCCTCTTTTCAGCTAATTGTTGTTTTGCTTATCAACTTAATCTCATACTATTTTATAATCAAAATATGCTAGCAGACGCGAGTTTTATGAATTCGAATAAACTATATGGTAAAATGTTCACGACGTACAATTTCTCATACCAGAATATAATTCTAGTCTTTTTATTTGTTCGATGCTGTTATGAGTTTGTTCATAAGCGTTATCTCATAACGAGTCTATTGAAAGATTATTATTCAATTTTTTTTAGATATTCGAAGTAAATGTTTGCATGCCAAATATTGATCTACCGAAACATTTCTACTAAGTAATGTTCGTTGCTTTTTCTGAATGATTATTACTGGGATGTTTTATTCACTTCTTTCCTCTTTACTTTTCCATTGAGATTTCCTTTATAAGGTAAAATAAAAAAATAATTTAACCTATATTTTATGGAATAAAATGATCTAACTACGAAACAATACAGGTTAAGGCATCTGTAATGGTTTTTGACGATTGTAAATTCCGTTTTTTGGTTTCCTAGCAACTTTGATGTTTATCCATTATAATTTCGAAATTATTATTCAAAGAAAATATTTTTTCACAAGATTTTAAACAGAAAAAAGTCTATTCAATGATTCAGTTTACTGCACAGCCGTTTTTAGTTTCCATAATTTTTTAGTTAATGTCGATTGGACATATTTGCAAGTGTTTGATCTTTAAACATAAAGGAATGGCCATGAGTATGTATATGCAAACAATAGTTGGAAATATTTATAATAAAATACTTTTGTTCATTGCAAATACCCGAATCCGTGGTGGCCTTGCGCTGAGATGTCGACTTTGAAACTGGAGAACTTTCTGCTGAAACGCTGATTACACCGAAAAACGTTCGGCGGAATGAGGTTCTTGTTAAATTCATAAGGCTAAATGCTATCTCATAGGCGTGTCACGGAAGGTTGCAAAGGGTGTGCTGGCTTAGATGTCGTTATGGCCATCTGACCATTCTTTAAAATTACGAGGTGCTATCCTATATATTTTTCATGAATTTCTCAACGGAGTGCAAATATAACTAAAACAACGCAAATGGCTTTGTGGTAGCTATTGATTACCATTTGACGTAACCGCCTACAGAAGAAAGAAGATTTTATTACCATCGACGTCAACTTGAGAAGAAGACACGTAATTTTGTTTTTACCATTCATTTATAAGTATGCTTTGAATACTAGTCAGATTTCAATCTGGATTTCCATTGTTTCTTCTTTTTCTTATTTTTTATTTGTTAGTACTGTTCCTTACTGAAAGATTTTTAGTACAGGCTCACTGCTCCTTCTGAGTAAGATTTTATGAAGGAGAACCATTATGTCGAATTACCTTAATTATTTCTCTTCAAACTGTTTGAATAATAAAATAATTTTCAACATGGCTCATTTTTGTTCATTGTATTGAAAAAAAATTAAGTTTATATTTAGGATCCTTTTTTCTTTGAAGTAATTGGTTATTCTAAAGATTTGGAGGAATGCGGGAAAATAAGTACATCTCTAAAGGAATTGTAATTGTTTACCATTATTTAAAGGAATGCGTAGAAATCTCGGATTTAAGAAAGAATCTAAAGGTTGAAAATATTGACTTAGGTAGAGTACTGATGGCGCCAGAAAATCTAAAATAATTGAAGGACATGATGTTTAAAATTAACAGTTTTTTTTACATACTATTTGAAAGTTTTAAAGTTTTTGGATTTCTTTTGTTGTGGAACGAGAATTTGGAGGAATATTGAGAACTTTGATGAGATTTTCTTAAAGTGGTGACCTGCTCTTTATTTAATAGGATGATATTGTTACAAACCTGCAATTCGGCTTCGAAGCATAGTTTGTTCCACTATCAGAAAGACTGTTTTAAAGTCATCGGTATTGGACGGAGTCCGTGTGTCACGTCGGAAGTTCCAGAGCTTGGCGACTTGGCGACGAATTTGGCGACTTTGGCGCCAAAACAGATTATACCCGAAACATCGAGAATTTTCCCGATCCGTTCCAGTAGGAACCGAGATACGCCTCGAACGTTCCTGATTGGTTGAGAGGCTTCTAGCCCCGCTTCCTGAGACCTATAAAATGAGCCAGTCTGTGCTGCTAGTAGTTGTCGAAGTCAGAGGGTCGAAGAAGAGTAGTCGGAAATGACGGAGCGGAGTCGTAGTCGGAATCGACGGAGCGGAGTAGTAGGAAGCGACAGAGAAGAGGAGTCGAAATCGACGGTGAAGAACTGGTCTTCCAGGGATTAGCAGAGCAGCGACGGAGTCAAGCTAGTGCTGAACTAAGCTGTGCGCTACTGTCTGCAGTAGAGTTTTGTTGTGTGCTGCTGTTGCACGTCTCGCGGCTGAAGATAATTGTCTTCTCTGTGCTGTTTATAGTTGTTGTCTTTGTGCTATCCTGTGTGTCTTCGTGTAAATAAAAGTCATTGTTTTATTTTCTACTGCTGATTGAGCGTTCTACACACCATATAACTTCCACTATCCAAACGAACCCCGGTAAACGAGGAAGGAGGTCAGTGATTGACCATTTTGTGGCTGAGAGCCAACCGCCTCGAAGAAGACGTTGGTTTCGGTGAGTCTGCCGGTATTCTGGACAGGTTATGATAGACAGCAGTTGGCCACAAACTGTGGATACTGCTTCGTTTAGTGGTGGCGGGGTAGTCGGTTGTACACAAAAAGAAGTAATTGGTTAAATTTATTGCAAACCTATAATTTTGATGAAGAAAACATATGCCAAATATGCTTTATTTAACCTCGGAATTTTTTGAGTTTTACATATGAATAACAGAGAGTTATTGTTTAAAAAATACATTTATTAATGTTTAAATAATTGTTTCATTACGTGTAACTTGTGAACAAGGAAATGAAGAAAGGGGAGTTGTGTTGAAAGTGTTATCACTACAAAAATTTAAAAGAAGAAACTGATTAGGGAGGCAGAATATAAAAGAAACATTCAAAATTTTATTTCTTTCCTATATACAAACAGTAAAAGACACACCGTCTGTTAGAAGGAAGACATGAAATGCTTAGAGACTGCGTCCACACATAAGTAGATTAAAGCAGAGGAATATCTGAATGATACACATTTGATTGTCGTGATAAAAAATAGTGGAATTTTATTTTTAGTGAAGGTGAGGATATACACCAGTGCAATCACATAATTCAACACAATTAAAGCAATATGAAAGGACATATAGAATTAAAAATTTAATTCGTTTTAACAATTTATAATTAATAGCAAAACTTCAATGTTGGCGCATTTTCTTTGTGAATTTAAAGTTTTCAATGTTGATTTCAAAACAAAATTTTTCTAGTTAAGCTGACCTAAACTGGTGGGAAAAATTTAGAGGACTTTAGGAAAATGAAAATCTAAGTGTATTTTTTATTTTCTCAAAAAGGCATTGCTTGCATCATATATAAATTCAATAATTTAATATTTGCAAACCAAACGAAACAAATTGAATATATCTAATTTCTTTAGCTTAGTAAAATGAGAAAGTTCTTAATCATTTTAAAATTTATTTTAATTTAAATGCCATAGAATATATGAGGTTTTTGTTGAAAGATATAGATCTTTAGTATGATAAATTATCTTATATGATGTCTATGATCCAAGTGTGATACTAATTATAAGCGTTTACAGGCTAGAACTTTATGGTATGAACAATTTTACACAGACACAGCACTTTAGTTGAATAAAAATAAAACTCATTTGAGAATAAGATTTGGTGTTGAAGAAATACATAGAATTAATTTCGAATTTCGTTTTTAGTTACGATGTACATAAAAAAAAACCATTTTTGAAACAACAAACACATTCTGAATTTTGCACTTTTGTGATTCAGTTTAATGGAGCAGCATAATCTCTAATTCAACAGCAAGTTAAAAAAGAGCCAGTGTTTTAAATAAAATCTCGAGCTTCGTTTTTCCTTGTGAAAATTCGTTACTCTATTGATTTGTATTTCTAAATAATTATCTGGACGTTTTTAAATCATTTTCCGCCAAAATGATTTCTTTATTTAAGTGTGATGGGAGGAAACAAAAATGTTACAAAATAATAGTTTTTTTTTATGTGCAATATTTTTGAATGCAATGAGAAGTTTATAAGAGCCTCGTTAATCCGAACAAATTAAAACGAGAATCTAAAGAAAATTAGACTTCGTTTTTAAGAATCATCATCATCTCTTTTTGTAAACGTTTGGGTTGAAATCATGCTCGCATATTACACGAATGCATAATCCAATCAAAAACCAACAACCATTCTTTTTAGAATTCAGATTCTGTCGACACTGCGTTCAAGTATAAGTCGTGTATCAGGCAAAAATGATGTATTTCCAATTTCTTTAGCATCAGATTGGAAATTAACTAATGAATTTTGAACAAAAAAAAATGTGGCATCGAAATTCTTTTATATAGTTATGATAAACCGATTACATTCCAAAATATGAATTTAGAATTAAATCTGAACTGCGTTAATGTGTTCATATATTAATTGCAAGAATATAATATATATAGAGAATTTTCAACATTAAACATTTTCATAAATATATCGAGAAATTCTTCAATGCATTTATAATGTCATATATGGGCAGTCTCTACTAACAAAATTCGACAAATGATGCAACTGTCCTGTTGAAAAGCCTATTTGAATAGCCTATTCAATACGCATGCGAACTTACAGGAAAGAACTTGTTAATACCGTCAATGAGGATAAAAGCAATTATTTTTCAGTCGGAGTATCGCATATCAGAAACAGATGTTGAAGTGACTGTTAAGGGAAGCGAAATTAAAACGAACAAGAATTCAAAGAATACATTTTCTGAAAACTGGTTTAAAAAAAAGGTTTATAGAAATGAAGGTGTCTTCTTATAGTTTGTTTCAAGGACATTTTTTTTTTGAATTTTTGAATTTGTTTTGAATTTTTTTTTTGAATTTCCAAGAAAGAAGGAAATAATGTATTCAAAGCTATAGACCAAAGTAGACAGTTAGTTGCAGTATACACCAAAAATAAGAAAGGGAATCAATATTTATTACATTGGTAGAATGAACTTTTAACAGTATGGTACTCTGATAACTTTGTATTATAAAAATTATGGGACTTGTTTTAGCACTAAAATCTCACTTTTGTATTGAATAAACATGGATATTCCTTATAAAGTATACATTTTTCCGTTAAACTAATTTGATAATTTGAAGTACTCCTTAGAACGGCTTGGGAAAAATTCAATGTGTTATAAAATTTGAATTTAATATTTTTTATAAGACCCACAATCAATTCTAATGTAATTTAGAAATTCTAGCAGGCTAACTGCAAAAGATACCCCTCCCCTCTTCCTACTCCTTTGATTGGGCTTGCATTATAATTGTGAGCTGAGTAAAGGGAATACTGAAATATTACATTTATATTACTGCAAAGATTTGATTTTATTAGATTATTTATCTGTTTATTCGCTTTTTGGTTATGCCAATAATAAATATGCCAACGAAAAGAAATCCCTGTAAACATCTAGAAGCATAATTTTAACTGTATATATCGATGCATCGATGAATTTTGGAGATTCGTATAATCATTCTGAAAGATATACTATGAAAATTATTTTATGCTAAACTCTATCATGGGCTTCCTATAAGCCGTTTTCATTAAATATACTATTATGTTATAGAAATTAAATCGTTGGTTTTGAGTTCTTATTAAGGGTTACTCTATTTCTATTTATAATACTTTAGGTTTTATTAATTGGTCTAGAAATCAAATTAGAGGAAAAATAAATTGGATGGGTATATGTTTTTTTCTTTTGAAATCTATTAAGCAAATGTTTTGCGGTAACCCTCGCCTTTTATGTTGATGACAAAGGGTGTTATATTCATTATAAGATAACTAAGGAAAAAAAACAATAATAAGCATTTAAAAGAATTGCAGTTATATTCATTTAATTTTTTGAGTAACGAAGAGGACAGATGAAACTGATGAAAATAAACAAATTGAGTTTCATTAATATATTGTATTGTTTTAGATCTTAGTTTTTGAGCATCACAGTGCTGCTATAAATATGAATGTTGTATTCAAGAAATAGTGTCTCAATATCACATTAATATATCATTAAAGTTGAAAGTTGTTTTAATAAACACCAGATATAATTAAATGTTATACGTTTTTAGAATTTTATTTTTCAAAGTATGGCTAATCTTAGTTAATAAATATTTTTGTTTTATTTTATTACTTCTACAATATTATCATACTGCATTTTGTCCTAAAAGTTTTTTCGTTCGGATTAATGGGGTTCTGATATATAATTTTTTTATCATAAACTTTCAATTTATGAACTCTCAATTATACACCAAACGAAACGTTCATGCATAGGTTTTAAATTTACACTTTCACCAAGTCTGGAAAAAACAATATTACTGACACTTTTTAGTTGGCCATTGAAAATTTGTTGAATGGATTTAAATTTGATCTTTTCTAAATGTCACAGCATAAAAAATGCTTACCCTATAACTTTTCTCGACTTTTTCTGACTCAGTTTTATTACAGGTATTATAATTTTGCTTTAATGAAATGAAACAGGTGAAGACTAGCATCATTTTATTAACCATAATTTCATGAAAGCGCAGCACTGCCGGAGAAATTTCAGCAGAAATTTCATTGCTTTTATGAGTATTTATTAATACTTAGTGTCAACTTATGTCTACAACGATTAAAGTTATTTAATGGTACTCCAAACATTCTTTAAAAATTCTACCATTTTCACTTCTACATTAGCACATTTTTTGAAATATAAAGATCTTAGTGAAACTGTTTAAATTTTATATAAAATAGCAAGATTAGTAGCACATGGAAGTTTATAATTTTTTCCTTAAAGTATAAAAGCAATGCAGAGGACGTTCTATAAGGTTATACGTTGCTCATGAGGATAATTTCAACTTCTACATTAGCACATTTTTTTTGAAATATAAACACATTTTTTTTCAAATAATTTTTTCAAATAATTTTTTTTAAATATCTTAATGAAACTCTTTAAATTTATGCAGCACATCAAAATTGGGCTGTAGCACTCTTAGCAGCCCATGAAAGTTTATAATTTTTGCTTTAAAGTATAAAGGCAAGACAAATGACGCCCTATGGGATTATTCGTTGCTCATGAGGATAATTTCAGCCTCTACATTAGCACAATTTTTTTCAAATATAAAGATGACTCTTCAAATTTTATGCAATGTATGAAAATTGTGGTGTAGCAAGACAGAAAACTCTTTATAGAATTGATTATACGTTGCTAATAAGGATAATTTAAGTATCAAATAAAGAAATGTCCAAAGAATAGAATGATTTAGAATTATTGTATTCTACAAAAATGAGTTTTAAGATAATAAGATATTTTTATCAAATTTTATTGACTTTGTGCGCTGTATACAGCGACACCAACATCTTTGGTATGCCAAGCTGCAGCATGTGTTATATGTTTTTAACATATAACACATGCTGAGAGATCAGGCTTTTCATTTACCTTGATAAAATGATAGTTGATGAAATGTTGCTAGTTTTTTAAACATACCACATTTCAGTTTTCTTTTACTTTTAAAATATATAGAAGTCACCTTTATCCATATAATTAAAAATTTTATTCTATATAATTGGTCCTTCGACACATACATTTTAAAGATTTAAAGTTTTTTTTTCTAATTTTATAATATTTACAATAATGTAACAGATAAGACGTGTCTAATATATACACAGTTACGAGTAAATTTCTTTACAAACTTACACTGATTTGCAACACGAATAATGCAATAAAAACAGAGTTATTAAACAATTTGAAGTATTACTACAAAATAAGTTGCTTTTAATTTAATAACAAGTAAATATTTATTAAAAGAGGCACACATAAAAATATGCATGTGCAAATGAATAAGTGCAACAGTCATGATAAACATGCAATATGCGATCAAACATTCATCAATATTTTTTCTAGAATAAATCTTAAAATGTTTCTTTATAAAAAAAGTAAAATGGTTATAACGTATATGACAATCATTCTCCTGATTTCAGAAACACTATTTCTAAAAATCTTTTGCACAGCAAAAAATCAAAGAACTGAAAATATAGGAGGAAAAAAAACAGCAACAACGAAGCTTTTTCTAAAGCATATAATTGTTAAAAAAATTGTAAAGATTTCTTAGAGAGAAATTAGAACAATACTATGAACATTCAAAATAAAAAAAAGAAGCAACTTTATGTGTTTTTGCTGTGCTAGGTCATATTTAAGCCCGGACAAATTTATCAAAATTCAGTTAAACAGCCGAATCAAGTTTCGAACCATTCAGTCTTTTCTACTAAATGACATCATAATTCAGAACATATAGTAGAGTTCCAAAATAAGTTCGTTTGTAACAACTGAAAACCACAGACTGATATAAAATGAATACATAAAAACGAACCCACTGTGAATTATCATGCGTCTATTTAGAATTAGTTCTTACATACACTGATTGATTGTTCAGAGCAGTGTTTCTTGCCACTAGAATAGCTGCATTGAATTTTAATCAAAACATAGAGATTTCTGCATTCTTCAATTTGCTTTCAAAAACATCATTTTGCTGATAAGTTGTATATTCAAGTGTCTTCTAAAAGGCTGCAAGTGGATTCCATACTTGGAAAGTTTCAAGCCAATACTTGCACCAGAACATTCGTTGGTTAAGAAAGAAGAAACCAAGCTGTCGTGGAGAACACTTGGACAAAGATGGCAGCGTAGTGAATGGAAGCTTTGGCAACGCATATGAGCTGGTCGTTCGAAATCTCTGCTAGAGGCAAATTCTGGAAGTCTTCTGGTGTCTCGCATTTGGTCTCTTGAGCCAGTTTCACTACGCTCGCGCCTTTGTTCTGCACCCAGTCACGAAGCCAAGCGATTTTGCAGTCGCAATGGATGGGGTTATCTGGAAATATCAAAGAGGTTATAACTTAATCATTATTGATCTTATAAGGAAATCCAGATTTGTGTTGTTGTTACATAACAACAATATTCTGCGAAAAAAGTTATAAATAATTGGAATCATTTCTTATTTTTCAAATGCTTTTATTTAAGCATGCAGCGGATGATGTGTGGTTAAAAATAATTTTACTTATGAGGTAACCAAATATTTTTAAATGTTATAAATAAAAATACCCCGGGTTCGAGCCCTGGTTCGGGCATGGTTGTTATTTACCATGTGTTCTATCGGTGAGGCGTGTTAAAGAGTCCCCTTGTAAAAAGATGTTGTGCAAGCGAGTATGTGAGTGTCATCTTATTTATGAGCTACAGTCCGTATTTATGAGTTCTGCCCTCGAGTGCTCAGGAGTCTTTACTCTGAGAAACTGCTGAACCCCTCTTTCCCCGATCTCTTCGAATTGGCCTGAATTGGTGTTCGATCCAAGGGGTAAGCAACAACAACCTATTTTAAGGATATTCAGAATTAAATTTAACATTGATATATCGCTATCGATGTATTTTATCTTTGCTGATGTTCAACGACCCAAAGAATTTTTATTTCTATTTTTTTATGTGGCTGTGTACAGGGCACATTTTGGGTACATTTTAAAAATCCTTTTAAGCCTTTTAAAATTCAAAACAGCGTTTCATATAACCAAGAAAATAACTTGTACCTATAGTAACATGCTTATGCTGAATTTATAGAGATAAGTTACAGCATCACTAATCGAGAGATTAGGAAGCTGCTCCCCCCCCCCAAATAAATGAGATCGACCAAAAAATCCAATTAAAAATGTACGTTGGTTTTCTCATAATCTGAAATATGGGTGATCCTTTTAATATTTATTTTTCACTAGATTGTTTTGCAAAAAGATAATTAATAAATAATAAAATGTGCTTTTGAAGAATAATTAAAAAAATTTAGAAAATTGTTTAAAAGAATCACATTTTATTACATTTCATTTATTACAGTTTTATATATAAAAGTCTTTTTAGAGCTGTGTAGAAATATCAAAATTCAAGCCTATTAACATGCGTTCTTCATTTTCCTTTTAACTTCTTCTAAATGATCAGACTAACAATGTCAAAGTATTGAGTAAGGCAATATATATATATATATATATATATATATATATATATCGAAGCATGAAATGTCTTTCGAGATATTTTTCTTTTCACCTTACTCCATTTTTAAATGTATCTAACTTCTCAATAAATAATTTCGAAATAGGACATTTTTATTCAATAAAATTGTATTACTTCAGATTAAGAAGGTGTTCACATTTTATGAGATGGGATTGAGGATGAAAGTATAGTATTCATATAATATATAAATTTCTTACCGTGAATATCAAATACTTGTAGCGTGTTCAAGATTGGTGTGTATGTTTCATACGGGAAAGTGTTGAGTTGGTTCGATTGTAAATGCAGCCATTCCAGTGAATCCAATGAAACAAAAGCGATTGGATCCACAGTTGTCAACCTGAAAAATAAGTTTTAAAATATAGCTAAAAATATATTGTTAAAAAGTAAGTAAAAGAAAAAAAATAAATAAATCGTAAATAGTATGAAAAAAATCTCCCTGTTTATTAAGTTTTTCCCAATATTAGTAAAAGAACTTAAAATGAAATGTAAATTAGTAACAGGAATAAATTTTATTCATTTTTAGAATTTCTTTAAGTTGAAAATACAGCATAAACTAAATTTGAAAATTAAATCAGAAACATTGAAAAATTCATACAACTAAGAACACCAAGAAAATGCAATAGCCTAATAAAATATTTTTTAGGTATTTTATTTTTATATGCCATTATAGATATGGACAGAAAAGGCAACTTTTTCATCAAGAATTTGAATTTAAAATGAAAAAAAGTGAATCAATTATTTAGATACAAATTTTTGTTTTAAATAAAATGTTATTAAAAGAGAAAATATTTTTCAGAATAGTCATGCTCAACGAAGGAAATCTTGATTTTTGTTCATTATTTTACCAAGTAACCTTTAATGAAAATGCAGAGTTTTCTGTTATTTTTATTTGCGTGTCTAATTCAGGCCTTTACTTTGTAATTTAGATTCATTCTTTTTTGTAATTTAGATTTGCATATTACATATTTTGGTACAAATTTCATAAGCTTGAAGCATTATCAACAGGATATAACGACATTAGAATACCTCCTTCATATTTCCCTATAAAACTAACTGAACCTTAATTGTTTATTTATTATATTTGAGTTTTTCGATGCAATTCTATCACATTTTTTTGTTATAGAATAAAAATATGAACTAATATTAAAACTAAAATACAAGGAGAAGATAGATATATTTAAATAGAAAAAGCGAATTTTTAATTCCTTGAAATTTTATTCTAAATGTCAGAAAACTCCATAAGAAAAAGACATACGCTCTGGCACATTTTTTTTTGATGCTAGGAATTAAAAAGCAAATAAAGTAAATTCTTAAATAAAATAGACAAAGGCAACATAAATTGAAAAATAATAGAAATTTGAGCAAGTACTTTTGTTGTTTATGGATATTAATAGCAATTTTTAAAATTTCAAAAAATAAATTTTGATTTACGAATTAATTTTAAATTAATTCTTAAATTTAATTAAGATAAATTAAAAATAGGAAAAACTTTTTATTTATAATATAAATCATAAGAAGAAATTGAAAATGATGTAAAGAATCATATTAAAATTTTATTAATTAGACATAGTCGTAATTGAAAAAAGAATAAACTACCGTTTGAAGCTAAGTGTACATTTCATTTTAATAGAGTTTTTCATTAAAAATCTTAATATCTGATATTTTTACCAAGATAAAAATATTTTAAATATTAATCTCATAATATGAAATTTCTTTGTACTTATAATCGCAATTTATAATGCTATGATTGAAAAAAAACACACACATTGAACTTCTGTATCAAATATACAACATATTTAAAATTATTTTCAATGATATATTAATTTAAAAAATTCTATAGAAGAACTAAATTAAACTATTTAAATCTTAAAAAGCAATTTTTGTGTTTTTTTAAAAATATAAATTTCTATTTCAATGCAACTCAATTGTTCGAATCAGATATTTCGTTAGTACAAATATAAAAATTCGACAGAAATGTGTGTTTACATAAGCATATGTAATAAAAGAATTCATACAGATAAATTGACATTATTTTATGAGTTTAGATTCATTAACTGAAAACAGTATAAAAATATCCACATTTTGCCGTGCAAAAGCTATACAAAATTTATCCAATTCCTGTCCGTCACTTAACAAATTACTCATACAATACAATTCCTTTTAGAAAATTACATAATTTGAATTTAAAAAAAAATTTTGCAAAACAAGCTAGCTCTTTTGCTTGCTGTCAAGTATTTTGAAATTTATTACCCTCCGCATAATTTCATTTTCACTAGAGGGTAATTAATGTAAGCATTAGACCTTGGTACAAAAGATACATTTTTTACAACTAAGCAGTTTTAACATTGCATTTTTGAGTTTTTAATTAGCTGTATTCGGCAGTTATTGAAAAAGAAGAATTAAATTGATACTCAAAGTAACATAGCTAAATATAATTAGATAATAGCTCTTACCAGTTGTTTTGAAGGTAAATGAATTTTAAGTTTTTTCCATATGGTGTAAAATCATCCTCTCTGACTTTGGAGATATTGTTTCCTCGTAAGTCCAGTTGCCTTAGTCGACTCAAATTCCTAAGAGATTGGGATGGTATTTCCTCTAGACGATTAACTCCTAACTTTAACCACTCCAAAGAATCTACAACAAAAGAATCCGATGAAAATTTTATTGACTTATAAGGCAGTTTTACTATTACAAAAACAATAGAAATTGGTTAATTTAAAGACAAAATATTTTTTTAAATAGATATTACTCTAAGAAACTGGATCTAAATGAGTCGTTTATACTTTTTCATATATGAAGTATACAAATAAGAAATATTGCAATCGTCAAAATATTTCAGATCGAGAATTTGATGAAACTTCATTTTAAGATCTTTCTAAGTCCGAAAAAAAAACCCTTTTTGGAATTATACTTTTCTCTTCGTTTTCAAGAAAACTCAAAAACAGGATTACAAGAAACAACAAGCAAATCGCAGTTTCAAACTTTAGACGAAATACATTTGAGAGAAATCTGTCTGCCCTTGTACAAGTCAGCAAACAAGCACAAAAAGAAAAGGAATTAGTTAAGGAAATTTAGAAATAGGTTTTTACAATAGAATTGCAGATATGGGCCAAATTTTCTATCAAATGCAATCCAGAATTAATTGTCCTCTGGTGTATTATTTTACTAGTCGACTTTGGCGACCAGCTGCTTTGTCAGTATTAATGGTTGCTAAAACTTTCAAATAAATAATTAATGAAAGTTGCTTTTGATGATTTCTTCAGCAAAATGGTTTTAAATCTAAATTTTAATAAGTATTTAACACGAAATGTTTTAAAAGCTTTACACTATTCCTTTCATTGTGCAATGCATCTCCTAAATTTTCTGTCATCTCTACTAAAATGTGAACTTAAATTGGAAAAACTGAAACTTTTAAACTTCAATTTCTCGAAAAACGCTTTGATGGAACTAAACATTTTTGTTTAAAATTCAAGGGCAGGCACCAGAATCGCTCAGCCTAAAGATTCTATGTGTGCCATAGAAAATTTTCCATAATTTGTATAAGAACTCAGAACTACTCTTATGAAAACAAATACCTGATTCAACCAAAAATTCAGTGTACTAAAATAAGAAAGTAATTTTGAAGTGATAAGACAGATAATATATTTTTAAACATTTAATTGTATTACAGTGGATACAAAAATATTTCATAATTGCTTATTTATGAAATCAAATATTAATTGTATAAGTACAATAAATTTAAAAAAGGATGTGGAAATGATATATTAAATCAAAACATCATTATTTTAAAATAAGCTGCAACTTCACATCTCCATCATAAAAAAATGGAAAAAAATTGTCAAGTTGAAATATTAATTCATAACAATGAAAAAAGATTTCGTTTTAATTCCCAGCAATGAGAATAACATTGTGAAATATATTTAAGACTCTTTGTAAATGAATCTAGATTAAAGAAGATTACAGCAACTAAATTAATATCTGCAAAGATAATGTTTTGAATTTTAAGGTGATGTAAAAATAATTTTTGTGTTGCGAAATATTTTTTAAATTATCACTAAAGAACATGATTACGAAATTCAGCATAATATTCAATAAATTAAAATCCCAAAGAAATCGCACCGAGATGCCCTTTCTCATCCTTCAATGAGCATGAATGCGAAGTTTAATAGCCCTGGGTTCAAAGGCCTGAACTGTAGAAGTCAACAAATATACAAATATCTTTATTATTAGTAGAGATGTCTGTGAATATGATAACTCAGTAATAATTTAGGTGAATGAATTAAAGCATTCATCTAAATGGAAATTCATCAAATAAAATCATCTAAATTTGGAAAAATAACACTTCTCTTTAACTACTTGTTAAAGAGAAGTGTTATTTTTTTTAACTCGGTGTTCTTAAAAACTCAGTATTCTTTCACATACTAAAGTTAAATAAAGAATATAGGACATGTTATAAAATTATAAAAAAATAGAGAAGACATTTTTCTTGTTTTTTAAATAAAATAATCTTTATCATTTTACAACTAATACTTATAAAATACTATCTTCTTATAGAAAATGATGTAAGAAAATATAAAAATATTTATACAAAAAGATAAAATTCATCTTTTCTTGCCATTTAAATTAATTTTGTGAATGAAATGAATTTAAATTTCATTCATTTGTATACATATAGAGAGAGGCATACTTTTCTTTTACCTTTTCAATAATTTTTGCGTAAAACAACTCGTGATTGGAGAAAATTCCTAGATGTGATTGATTTCAAGTGCTCTGAAATTAGAGAAATGTTCTTTACCATACCACATAGCCAATGAAATTTTGATAATTTTATGAAAATCGAAACTACTTTCTGCACGCTCATATCTGCAAAAATTCTTATCGAGCTTAAAATTTTAAATTAGGAAAAATAATAATATTTAGAAAAAATTTCAAATATCTGTTAGAAAAATTGAAAAAAGTAAAACTAATCTACGAATATTTAATTAGCAAATTATTTTAAATTAAAGAAATTACATTCAGAGGCTTTTTAGGTAAAGTGATTTTTTTCGTAAATTAATCAACTAATTGCAAAAACTTATCATAAGTGCTTCTATTGTCATATATTCAATATATTTAATATAATCAACATAGTCATATATATTCAATGTAAGGCATTGAAAAGATTAAAACTGCTGCAATATCGGATGAAATTGAATGAATTTTACAGCAATAACATTTATTGTTCTTAAGTAGAATTGTGGTGTTCAAATCAAATAAATACTAAACATAAATTACATATTCCTTGCGGTGTATATATATATATATATATATATATATATATATATATAT
>JAPMOR010018079.1:251957-285518 GCA_026543865.1 Argiope aurantia | reverse complement strand
CACACGCACACACACACACACACACACACACACACACACACACACACACACACACACATTATTCCTACTGGGAAGGAAGGTGTAAGGAAAGTAAAAACCTTAATTAAATTTTTGGGTGTGTAATCTAGCTTATCAACCAGGCTTCTTATCCTTCAAGACAAGAAAAAGAATTCGGTTTATTTTTCAAAGAGCAAAAGTTAATTAAATATTCAGTTAATTTGACATTAACTGGATTTTAAACACTTTTTTGTAGCAACTTCGGGAAAAATGATCTTATATGAAATATTTCAATGCCTTTTTAAAATTTAAAATTTTACTTTTGCAATGAAATTAATCTCATTTTTATGCATATTTCTTCCAATTGTCATTAATTTAAAACAAAAATTGAATGCATTAAATAAATATTAATTTTGAATTATTTTACCACTAATTTTTTAATTTTTGCTTCATTTAAATAATCGTTTTCAGCCGGCTTTCATTTTTTTCAAGTAATAATTTAGAAATGTCTAAAGCCAGGTGTAAATCAGTGGTAAGAAAAGTAAAGCCTTGTGAGCAAATGAAACTGATGTATACCTACAGCAGGCGTTTAAGACTATAAATTAATCCATAGTTTCTTCTTCTTTTTTCTTTGTAGAAGCTTGGAAGAAAATTATTAGAAAGGAAATCGAACCATCAGGAAATCAGAAGTTTAACTTTTTAAAGATACCACTTACCTTTTTGGGTAATTTTTCCAATGTTATGAATTCTTTAGAAAATTAAATTCGGATGATCTTGAAGTTAAAAGATTAATAGGTACTCCTTTGATGGGTAATGTTGAGACTTAATTACTGCCATTATGTTTTACAATTTTTCCTTTATTTTATGCATGCCTTTTAACACCATTTTTGATGGTATTGAAATGATATTTTATGATTAATTAAAAGCCAACATAGGTCAATCGCTCAGCTGGGGGCTGCATAAGTAAAATTTTTAATAGCAAATTAAACAGATGATCAAATTTAACAGCAATGCATTGAAAAATTAAGTTTTGTCTGCTTGCTATAATAACTTTGAAAAAAATTATCGAAAAAATATTTTTATATCATTTTAAATTTCCAAATATTTTCCTTTTCAACATATCAATTTCATTTCTATGCAATTTTTTTCGATCAAAATTATTTTTTTTTCTTAAAATTTAGAGCAGACGATTTTGCAATAAGGAAATTTATTGGTACTACTTTGCTAGGCAACAATGAATAAACTTCTCTACCACTCACATTTTCTTTTGTTTTAATGCATATCTATTAACGTTGGTGTTTGCTTGTTTTAAATTGGTGGCGTATAACGCTGACCAAAAAGAAGCATAAGTACACCGCTCAATTCAAATTTCGGAAGAGAGTATTAACAATTTGTATCTGAAAAATACCATTGTTTTAACTCATTTTCATATTTTTTATTAATGAAGAATTAATTACTCGATTAATTGTCTCTTAAAATGAATTTTTTTTGAATTTCAGCATTTGTGAACAAAATTTATTGGGCAATATAACAAATATTACAAATATTTGGCAAGCAAAATCAGCTATCGGTGGTTTTTAAAATCTTCTGCTTCAATTCATTTTTAATTAAACACATTTTAGACAATCAAAGGATTTTGTTTCATTGGTATTGCAAATTGAAAGATATAATACTGAAAAAAAAATAGGATTCCTGGGCGATAAAAGTATATCTTATAGAAAAGTAGTTTTTACGCTGAAAAAAATTATGTATGAAAAGGTTCAGGATCCTGTATAATTTTGCTATAAGTGTTGATTTATGCGATATCAATGAAGTTCTTATCTATGATTGTTTTAACATAAATTATTTCTTTGTTTTTACTCGAAGGATTGGAGGGGTTTCAAAATATTAATATTGGAAATAAGGAATCTACTTATACTTTCTAGTTTGCCGAGATGAATTGATTTTATATATATTTTTTATCTTATTCAATGTTTAACAATTTTCCTATTAATTCTTTTCAGAAAGATAAACTTTTCGAAAAACAAATTATTGACTAAAACGATAATCAGTAACGAATGAGATTTTTTAAACATTTAACAACGTTTCAACAACAACAACGTTTGTGTAAACTTACTGTTGTTCATTGAAAATTCTTAGGAAATTAAGCTAAATAGACAGTTTACCGATACTCCTTAGGGATCAACATCACTAAAATACGGCATTCACTAAGACTACACTATGAACTGATGCTTGATAAATGGTAAATTACTCTTAATGTCTAATAGTGGATATCACCTGAAGGAAAAGTTCACTGCGATTTCTGTAAATCAATGTAATCTAAACTGAACATCAGCTGTTAATACTTAGAAATGAAATCATCTAGACAAAATATTCCTTGTCATTCACTTTGAACCTATGTCACTACTGATTAGTCGTGCCTATGAAGTTCCTTTTTTAATAGAAGAAAAATTTCAACGTCATCTGTGTGGAATGTTGGTTATTGTTCATTAGAGATTGGTTAGGTTTAGGCACAGAACGCAAGAGGAGGTCGTTTCATTCTTCGAGAATCTAGAAGGCTTCAAAATCTATTAGATGTACATTGTGTATAATAATAGACTACGAATTTCGGGCACAGGGAGGGAGATTTGATGTCAATTTTATAATTATTGCCAAAATATCCGCCACATGAGTTAATGCAATTTTGAAAGCATAAAATATATTAAATTCGATGCATTTAAAAATTTAGAAATGTCTTCAAAGTTATCTATTTCATGTTGGAAAAAATGGATTAAAATTTCTGTTTGATTTGAAAAATTATACATGAAACTTCCTAACTTATGAATCGAATTCCTTATCTTCAAGATATTAGTAAAAACTGAGTAAGATATTTTAGTCATTTTTAAAAAACACAAGGAATGTTTTATCTATAAAAATTTATGTATCATAAAATCTGAACTACTTTAAATATTAATTTATTAGCACTGTTTAAAAGTTAAAAAAAAACTTTCATCTCATTTGAATATGAACTATCCTTTAAATAAAATAAAGTAACGTTTTTCATATCGTTTAGAAAAGGAAAAAAATCAAACATGTTCTTTCTTTCTGTCTCACCAACTAATTTTTCATGTCCAGTTAAATTGAAGTGCTTAACGAGGCATATAACTTAACTTTATACTTCCATGATGTTGGATTAAATTTGATAGAGAATTTTTAAAAATACTTCATTAAGATTATTTCTGATTTCATAAAACAGACAAAAACAATTTAAACGAATGAATTAAAAAAACAAAAGAATAAAGCGTCCTCTGGGAATTATAATACTAAAAGAAAGTAATAGAATAAAGAAAATCTCCTGCCTAGATGTTAATCCTCCAAATGTGAAAAGATTTATGTACAAAGTTTTGGAAGAAGCTTAATTTTTATCTACAAAGCACTATAACTGTCATGATTTGACAGTCATGGGGCAGTGGGAAAAAAAGACAGCGGAGATTTTTGAGATTTTTTGTTTCTGTTTTAGATCGATGATTGATGAGGCTAAACAAAAATCTTTAATCCTCTTTTAATTGAAGACGATACAAAAAAAGTCTTATGAGTATCTTTTTTTTCATGGATGATGTTTCATTTATCGCTTTTTCGTCTGACTTTATCTCTTCGTTCTTAATAAGAACGATTTTAATTTGATGAGAAAAAGTTGCCTTTATTTCATTTCTCTTCGCCTTCTTGGAAAAAATTCATTTAATTCTTTTAAATAATGAAACAAGGGATCAGTTAAGAGCACATAATACGGAACATAAGTGCGTTTTTTATCGTGACAATCGAGACGTTTATTTTCTTTTGTGGTAGCAAAAATTTGACATTTTGAAAGAAGTTTTTCATTTTTGTTCTTTTCGTAGACGGATGAAACAGAAGTTTATCTGTTTGGGATAGTTTATTTATTTGAAGCGGAGAAAAAAAAATACTGAAACGGAATTATATTGAAGATTTTATTTGGGAGAAATTGTTTACTACTTTATTTGATTTAGTTTCTGAAAAAAAAATTCTTTTCAGTTGTTGACAGCCAAAGGTTTATCGTGATAGCTAAAGACTTCGGTAAACTGATTATTTGTATTTCGTAAATCTAAACTGCTATTTTGAAATTTGAAATGGAGTCACAGATAAAACATATGTCACGAGATAGTTTTGCTTTCATCTTTGAAGCCAATATTTGATTCGAGGTTGAAAAGTTGTTTATTTATTTTATTTGCATATAATATTTTATTCATAAGACATAATTTAGTTATTTTGACAACTTATTTTGAAGTAATATGAGGAACATTTATGAGTGAGTGTAATTTTGACCCTCAATCGAATGATTATGATTGTTGAAAGGCATTGTGTTCTTGCATGACAATGTAAGAAAACATGCCGCAAAACAAACGTCCGGACTTCTGAAATAGTTTAGGCAGGAAATGTGGGATAACCCTCCTTACACTTGCTACTCCTCCAGACCTTTCACTTGCTATTTCCATGTTTTTGGTGCCATGAAAGAAGAACTTTCAAAGCGACGATATCACACAGATGACGAGGGAAAAGTTGTTACCCAAGAATAATTATCGGGTTTTGGATGGGATTTCTTTGCAGAAGGTATAGTTATAGACTGACTACTCCGACCTGCCCGAAGTTACACGGAAGAACTTGAATGACTGGATCGCCGCAACAGCAACACTGTCGGGAACTGTGGTTGAGTCCTAAGGGCCATCATTGGCCACGATACAACCTTTCTCTAAGGAAATACGTTCCATCATTGATGGGAGGTAGTCAACCCCCATCTTTTTGTATACCAACAAGGGTGGTGAGAACCAACCACCATGACGGAAGCTTCTCATCCTCTATTAAGAGGTGGCCATGGAACTTAAACTTGTACCATACTTCTACAAATACTTAAATAATGGAGGTAATTACATTGAAAAGTAGATTTTGAATGGAAATTTAAGAGACAAATAAAGTTATTGTAAAATTTCTATCCTGTTTTGTTTCTTTAAGCAATGCAATTAACTTTTTGACTGAATCTCGTATTTCATGAAATATTTATCGCGCAGTAATGGTATTGTAAATATCAACATTCTAAGTTTAGTCACGTTGAAAAAACACACCTTGTTTTTCTTTTCGTCGTCATTCATGAAATTAGAAACATGCTTAGTAAGAATTGAAGATGAAAGAATAAAGAGAAAATATTTGAACCTTAGTAAAAGAAATAGTAAAAGAAAATTACATGCCAGAAAATATAATTCCTGTTTTGATATTTGCTATCTATTTCTGTATATAACTTCCTGAATGCTGATCTAATGATATAAAAAATTTAAAGAATGTTTGATTTCGATACTGATATTGAAAAAATGAGCAATATACAGCAATTTTACAAATGAGTTTTTTTTTGTTTACTTGGTTAGTTGTGGTAGTTCTTTTTTATCTAATATATCTGCTTATTCTGCGGATCAACGATTCATAACAAAAGGAAAGTTGTTTGTTGTTGATCAAATGTTCTTTGAAATTATACCACCGAAGTGGCCTGATTTAAGTTCAATATATGGAGGTATGTTAGCTTTCTGCAATTCTTTCAGAGAAAATGAATCTATTTGGTATCAATTTATTAATTTTTGAAGAAACCTCAATAAGAACAATCCATAAAATAAAACAACTATATCCTTCTCCATTTAACACGTGTTCCTTTCTATGATATTTCAATCTTAACTTACTAAGTCATTGATGGTTTATTCAGCTTCTTGTATCTTGTAAAATCAACAACGCTCTAAAATTTGTTAAAAAAGTACATAATTTATTAATTAACAAAGTGCGATGATGATTTAGTGAGATTAATGTTATATGAAAGTAACTATATATATAAAAAAATCAATTTATGGGATCCATGATGGGGAGTGAAATAAAATTTACCAGGAAACGGAAGACAATTTTTTTTGATTTTTAATTGAAGAAACATTTTCACTTGCAAATTTAGTACTCAAACTCTTAATTTATAATATGGTTTCTATTTAAGATAATTTTAAAACATCTTTTTGTGCAGCATATATATTTATTAAATTTTTTAATGAACATTTGAACAGCATTTTAAATTTCATCAATTATTTGCGATAATTTGCATATATCAATAACGATCCATGTATTTTTTTAATGTTAGGAACGACAAATTTAACCGAGCTAGGGATTAGTCTGTTCTTTTTGGCATATAAAAGTTTTCTTCAATTGAAAATTGTCAAAAATTCGGAACCAAATTTATTGAAATTTCGGTAATAATTACTAATAATACAACTAATAATTTTTTTTACATTTCCTCATTTAGCATTATGTAATCCACCAGTAATAATTAAGGTACTGAATGAAAATTACCCTGACGACAGACTTACAGTTTCGGTTTCGAATTCAGAATGTGGAGGATAAACTCGGCTTCATTCCAGATTCACATGCTTAGTCTTGATGCATAGTGAATCTGCCAATGGAGACCAAACATTCTCCCACTTGTGCTGTATGCAAAATTTCAGACTGGGATACTAGTTTCAGTATCATAATTTTCATCAGGATATGGCCTATTATTATAAAAACTGCCTCGAAAAAGCCTTTTTTTTGTAGTTTCTAAGATAGAAGTTTACTTAAGGAATTAGTTAAACATGAGAAATGAATGGAAAACAGTAACAACATTGCTTTTGTGATGACCTGATGATAAGCTCTCGAATTTTAAATTGAAAAATGGCTCGCAGTTTTCTGATAATGGCTCGAAAACTAATTCTTTCAAATATCTTTTACATATGTAGGCATGATGAAAGCTAAATTTGACGTGTAGGATCAAATGCCATCAGGATGTTATGGATGGATGTTTGGTGACTCAGATGCGGTCTTCATATGCGCACATTTCAAAATTAAACGCCTTTAAATAGCTCTCATGAGGCGTACAAACGGAATGATATGATTGTATAGATACTAGTTTTTCTTTAATGATCATTCAGCAGCATATCAGAAAACTGCGAATGACCACGCATTGTAAATGAAAAGAGAACAAAGTAACACTTTATAGGATTTGCTACATTGACTATCAATTGCAAACGAGGAATCTGCCGCTTGATCTCTGTTGGTTTAATCCGTGTTAAAAGGGTCAGAGGACACACGAGGGAAATTGGCAAACACCATTCCTTTTGATGGATGGAACTGCGGCCCCCGGCTTCCATTTATCAGGCTAACCTACTCCGAGGAGCGATGATTAATAGAGCTTCTTTTCTGACGGACGTTTTCAAATGCCTCCGTGCGCCCTCTGTTAATGGGTTGGTTGAGATTAAACGTAAGCTGATGAAATAAACGACTTCTGGAGACGGTTCACCGCAAAGATGTGTGTTTTTTTTGTCTCATCTCTTTTTGATTTACATTTTGTTTGGGTGGTGAAAATGTAAATGTAAACACAGTGGGATTAGGATCTTATTTACTGGCCACTTCATTTTCAACACAGAGTAAGATTGATTGGCTCGGAAATTAAAAATGTGGTTTATTTTGGTTCAGAAGAGCAGATAATTGTGTGAATTATGAAAACAATTTTTTGGGGAGTGCTCTGAGAATTTCGTGGGGAAGGAATAGGCATTTGGAGTAGGTAGTTTATTCATTAGTATATGAAGATTATTTTTCGGAATTGGTTATTTACATAATTAATTGCATAGGAAAATTCATTTGAATGAATTAAATAAAGGAAGTGACGTTCTTTCATTAAAAATTTTCGTTCAATTTAAAATGATATTAAAATTTCAGCTAAACAATACACATATTTATTTTGAGGAGAATTTCAGGCAATCATTTCTACATAACATAACGCCATCCTGTGCCCCCGGTGCCTATAACACTAAGTTATCTAACCAGTTGGATAAGCACAAGATGGAAGGAAGGAAAAAGGAAAAAAATTGTTGGTATAAAGAAAGAGACGACAGACCATCCGGGGTTCTCCAGAGAATCCCATCGGTGTCAAATCCTACGCGACTGTAAATTTTTTGTGAAGTAATAACTGGATGGAGGAGACAAGAATACTGAAACAAATGGTCACTATGGGTTGAACTTACAGGGAAACGAAATTACCTACTGAAAAAAAATTGAAAAGTTACATTGAGAACATCTGTATGACATGTATAAGCATATAAATAATCATTGAAGAGTCAGAAATCTGTAACGTCCGTCTGAGTCTTGTGGTTTTGGTTTCCTTCGTGAGAACTGCACTTTTGAGGGACTTTTGAAGTTATAATTTCGGCTGATTTTGACAAGAGGCATTCTGGTCTCAGCTATTGTGTAGTCTTGAAAAGGTCTTGGTATTTATGAATATGGTTTACTATGGAGTGGATCTTTCCGCGTGAAAGGGTATTCGATGCAACTCTCCTGTACCATTCTTCCTCCAGATTTGTTTCTGGCTTTCTCATGTGCCATGAGACAGTCAGTAGGCATTCGGTGGCATAGTGAATTGGGGATCCTATTTCCCCACAGCTACAGTAAGGAGAGTTGGCCAGATGGAATCTGTGTAGGTATGTCGGGAATGGGCCATGTCCAGTGAAGAAAAGGACATCCGCTCTGTTCCAGTTGGCCGCGTAGAGAGAAACTTTCGATATTATTTTGAATGTGGAGCGGCCTGTTTCGCCTTCTTCCCATTCCTTTTGCCATTTTGTCATCATATCGGTTTGGAGGATTTTCTTCAGATGACATCTTGGGAGCTTCATTATATTCTGATCTTGATTAGCAGTAGCCGCTGTTTTGGCTAGTTTGTCCGCCGCTTCATTCCCTGCATAGCCTACATGTGCCTTGATCCATGATATTTTAATGTGAGGATTTGCAAGAAGAAGTGAAAATGTATCTCTTGCTAATTGGCTATTAGATTTTGGAGAACTTGAGGCTTGTATACTTGCTTTATTGTCGACGTAAATAGTAACTGGATCTGATGTAGGAAGAGAGGTTGCGTATTTGACTGCTCTATTGAGTGCTAGTAATTCCGCTTGGAAGACCGTATTTTCTTTCAATAGGCTGGTTGACCATTGGTGTATAGTCACTGCATCCTGCACGACACAAAATGCAGCCCCAACTCCTGCTGAGGATTTTGATCCATCGGTATAGATCCCGAGTACTAAATTCTGAGACCCTCCGTCTTCCAAAGAAATTTGATGTGGTTGGAGATGTTTGGAAGGATGTGACGTCCAGCCCGTAGCTCTGTGTTCATACTCGTATGGGTTGATATGTGGCATATCATGTAGGATTCCACGAAGTCTGTACAGTTCAGTTATTCTTGCCATCATCTGAAGCTGCAGATGAAGTGGTGGCAAGCCGATGATAACCTGAAGTGCTGCAGTAGGCATGGTCTTGTATGCTCCTGTAATTGCTAACAGGAAGCCTCTTTGGATGGAAGAGAGCTTTCTTGCTAATCTAACCGTTGGGTGGAGGCACCAAACTCCTGCTCCGTGTGCAAGCATCCTTTCAATAACTGTCTTATACAAAAATTTTCTGTGTCGAAGTGTTATTCCCCAGGATTTGCCAGCTATTTTGAGAAAATTGAATTGTTGTTGTTGCGCTTTCAATGCTAAATGCTTGAGATGGGTATTCCAATTCAATTTATCATCAATATGGACACCTAGGTATTTAATGGCGTGTGTCTGCTTTATTCTTTCTCCCTGCCAATAGATTCTGGGTCCTGCTACCCATTTACTAAACAGAATAAAGTTTGATTTCTCCGTGGACACTTCTAGATTGTTTATGTCAGCCCAGGATACGCATTGTGCTATTGATTCTTGGGTATTTTGTCTTAGATTTTCTTTTGTTTTGGCTTTAATTACCAAAACAAAATCATCGGCGAATGCTTGGATAGTTGTATGGGCAGGCCAGGTTTTACTAAGCAGATCGTTCGCCACCAAGTTCCACAGAGCTGGACCACTACACGATCCTTGGGGGCAGCCTTGCTTCTGTTCTCTTATGGCCCAGCCTTCTTGTGTGTTGAGGATTATTTTTCTGGCATGTAGCAAGTTTTCAAAGATGTTTCTTAAATTTTGGGGACATTGGAGTTTATCTAGATATTTAACTATTGAATGGTGTTGGATATTATCAAATGCCCCTTTGATGTCCACTGAAAGAACCAGAATATTGTCTTTTTCCCTTTTTCCATCATAAATTTTTTCTACAAGCTTTTTAAGAGCAGCATCTATAGATTTTCCTTCACGGAATCCAAACTGGTTATTGTTGATGAGTTTATTTGTTTCTAGAAAATAAATAAGACGCTGTGTGAGTAATTTTTCTAGAACTTTTCCTATAGTGGGCAAGAGAGCTATTGGTCTGTACGACGTGGCTAGTTTAGGGTCTCTTCCAGTTTTTTGAAATAGGATGATATTGCTTATTTTAAATGGATCCGGAAATTTTTCTAGGGAAAGACATTTATTAAAATATTCTTTGAAGAGGGTCGGGAAATTTTTGTTTATTGCTTTTAGAATGAGATTATCAATTCCGTCATATCCTGGTGCTTTTCCATGAGGGAGATTATCAATGACCTGTGCTATTTCTTTTTCAGTGAAAGGGCAATCATTAGGAGTGGTGGTGATTTCATGTGTTAAAGATGGAGTTGAATTTGGGAATGGAAAAATTTGTTCTAATATATCCTGAGCTATTTTCTGGTGTCCTCCTTCTGGATTGATATTGTGCAAGACTGTTAGTTGAGATGGATGAATTGTTTTCCTAAAGGCAGCTTTAAAATGTTTCCCATATGGATTTGCAGCTTCAGTGCAAAGATCTTTCCAACCAACGCTTTTGGCTCTCTTGACTTTCTTCATATATTTTTTGGCTTCTGTCTTCCACTGCAAATATTTTTCTGATCTTTCCTCCGAACTTGATCTTTGGGCCCTTCGCCTCAAAGCCTTAATTCTTTTCTTTTCTATTTCTAATTTATCTGTCCACCAAGTTGGGTTTTCAGTCAATGGCTGTTTCTTTATTTTATATGTTTTATTGCAGGCTTGAATTATTGTTGCTTGAAGAAGGGAGGTAAATTCATTTAATTCTTGTTGGGTATTGCAGTTCTTGATTATGTTAATTAGTTCTTCGACATGATACTGAAGCTGTTTCTGGAATTTGTTATGGTTTCCATGGAGGGTTTTAAACCTATTGAAGATGTGGCTAGTAATTATTGTTCTTACTGTTATCTGAATAAATTGGTGATCACTAAACGATGGTTCTTCGAGAACTTCCCAAGAGGCTACCTTTGTGATCATTTCCTGTGAACAGAATGTCAAATCGGGCCAACCCACATCTGTATTTCTTGTGAAGGTAGGTGGGGCATCTGACGAATTGTTGATAAAAAGGTTATTTGCCAATAGGAAATCCATTATTGCAACACCCCTGGTGTTGGTGCGATGATATCCCCAAAGAGGATTGTGACCATTCAGATCGGCTCCTACAAGGAAGTTTTCATTTGGTAGCATTCTCATAATATCCTGGATCTCTTGTAAAGTTTCATTGATATCCGCTATTGGAGATGAATAAGCCGAAATGAGTGTTATAGTTTTGTTGTCAGTGTGGAGTTTGACTGCTATGGTATTTTCCAATTTAGCTACTGTAATTGCTTTATAGATGGTTTGGGGAATAAAAATTGCAGCTTTATTTGATGTGGATGTGAAGATATTCCAAGACATCGGCAAACCTTGTATTTTGTTGTTGTACACATATGGCTCTTGTACCATGAGAATGTCCACTTTCAATTTTACCACAGCAGGGTGGAGGTGGGTAGTTGCTGCTTTAGTTCTGCCGAGGTTAATTTGGAGAATATTTAAATTTTTATTGCTAGTGAAGGACGAATTTAGAGTGATATTAGTTGTCATTAATAATCTCTGGTCCGTTTAAATGCTGCTAGCGCTTTTTGGTAGCAGGGGCATCGTGGATCTATGGCCATATGGTAGATGTGCAGGTTAGTTCCATTGAGTCTGTTCGACTCTGAGCAGTTTATACAGAAGTGCTCATTAGACATGCACTTCCAGGTGTGGTGTCGTCCGCTGCAGCGACCGCAAAATGGAATATCATTTTTGCATTGGCCCGAGTTGGCTGTATGGGTGAAAGCCTGGCAGGTTGAGCACCGCTTGACATGATGAAATTCCCTCAGATGAAACATTTCCCAATTAATAGCAATCCTTCTCAAGTTTTTTAGACGATGAAATGCCTCACTAGGAGCTTCGAGGATGAGGTGGGAGGTGTCTTCTGTTCTGCCTCTCATTTTAAAGCGAAATTTTAGATGGTCAGGATTTTCCGCATGTGCACGAATTGCCCTTTGAACATCTTCCATTGGTATGTTGTTGGGTACATTATATATTATAATGCTAGGATGCCTCATTCCAGGTCTTTTAGTTGTTGTATTTTTAGCAATAACTTCTTTTTCTTTTAGGGTTTCTGTAAACTTCTGCAGGTCTTCTTCCCTCTTGCATGTGATAGCCAGTCCTCCTTTTTGGATTCGTCTAACTGATTTAATTTTGACAGTAGTTTCTGACTGTTGGAGTTCCTTTTTCAGGAGGTCCTGTACGCTTGTATTCGGCTTTTCTTCTTTTGGGTATATAAGAATTGTGGCCGTGCTTTTAGGTCTTTTCCTTGCAATTTCTGCATATGATGGACCTTTTTGGTGTTTGTTTACTGGCTGGTACGATTGAATTTCTGTGAACTGTTCAACATCATCAGTTTGAGCAGATGCTTCCACTTCTGGTTTTTTGTTTGATATTCTAAAATCCAATACATCCAGAATGCTGTTGGCTGCCTGTAGTAGAGAGGTTGTTAAGTATTTCTGGACTTTGTTCCCCTTTTTGCGTTTTTGCTCACTATTGACTACTTCTCTCAGTTTATGAAGTAGTTCCTTGGTCAACATACGTTCATACGTTTGTGGTAGAACAAACTGGGACCCAACCGATGATTGTGACGAAATCGAGTTGTTTCTTAGTCTCATAGAGAGGGGGAAGTTTCCACTCTCTTCTTTGTTGGAGCAGGTTTGCATTGAGTCTATAATAATTTCTGGCATTTCAATACTGTATAGAATTTATAAGCAGATGAATATAAAAATATAATAAACAATGATTTTACAGGCTGTAGGGGAAGATATTCCCCTGTACTCGATCCACCGCCCTCTATGCCGTGCAAGCTTAGAAATTTTTTTATCTTGATTAAATAATAACAATAATAATAAAAACTTATTAAAAATCACATACACACACACATTGAAAACCTAATGTTATTGACGGGATTGGCCAAAAATCTCTAATAAACTTTAGATTTTGTTACTAGATCATAGTTAAAGATTTCTTTTCTCTCTCTCTCTCTCTCTTTTTTTTTTTTTCTTCCAATTTTCCCTTTTTGACATCATTAAGAGGATCATATGCCTGTTTCAGCTTCCAATGGCATTGTAAAAAACTTAATTATCATTATTAGTAGAGGGGATGGGAAGAGAGAGAAAGAGAGAAAAACAAGAAAACATTATTAACTTTATTTATTTATTTATTTACTTATTTATTATTATTTTTTTAATATTCTGTCTATTATTTGATATAGGAGCTAACAATTTTGAAGAAAATCTATTAAGAATTTTCAATGTGTAGTCAAAAGGAGTTCTTTTCCTTTCCTTTTTCCCTTTCTCCCTCTCTCTCTCTTTCACTCTTTCCCTGAATACTGCTGTCGACAGATTTTTGACATGAGAATTTTAAATCTGAATTATAATTTAAGCAATATATTGAGTTATAGTGCCTTTTTCAGTTATTATCAAACTAAACACGGCTTTAATGCTTTATTTGGCTGAAAATAAATGCAGACAAAATGGGTTAGAAAATGTATGATTGAAATAATTGATGTCTCTTACACAAATGGAAATAATTTTAGATGGAAAAGTTTTATTTATTTATTTTACGTTTATAAAACTAAATAAAATATGTAGTTACGTCTGTGCATAATCTTGAATGAAATGCGAATGACATCAGGTTTTTATTCTTACATGTTAATCCTAATACTCATGAAGAAAATACATTACTATAAAGTGTTAGAATTTAATATGATTTTTTTTTTAATGGGAATGTTAAGGTGTCAAAATTACTAGAATATATTAATATTAAAGTGGAAGTAGAGTGTAGGGTATCATCGAATTTAATCATTAACAAAACTGATTCAGATTTTTTTTTTTTTTTTAAGAAATCCTATAAGAGCAAATAAATGAATAATATATGCCTATACACACACAAATACATACACACATGCGCATATACATACATACATATATATACATATATACACATGCATGCATGTGCACATACTCACACATACATACATATACATATAAATACATACACACACACGCATACACACACACACACACACACACACACACATACACACACATACACACATGTGTATATATATACACATATGCATGTGCAGATACGCACACATACATACACATACACACACATATATACACACACACACACATACATATACATACATATATATACAGAGCGCCTGGTAGATCCGATATTGGCTAAGAAGCACTATTGCTGTTATATACACTATGTTGCTTTTGTAAAAATAATCTGCATGAGTCTCGTAAGTCTAATAATTCAATAGTAAGCAGAAAAGACAAGAATGCAAGTAATAAACATTATTTCAAAATAAAGAAGTAAAAATAATCACTCACTCCCTTTTTTGTATATGCGTATTTCGCTTGAAAGACAAAAATTTGATTCATGCACAATTTGCAACAATTAATCACCTAATAGAATCAGTTAGCTGATCACGAGGATGTGAAAAATGCACATATCCATGCAGCGAAGTCCTTTTTTTTTTTTTTTTTTTCCTCCCTCCTCCCAATCCGACAGAAAGAAAAGGAAGAAACACGTGTCGAAATGTTTTTGATGGAAATTTTACTACACTGTAATACATATAGCTATACTGTCCACAATGCAAAAGAGGGGTAAATCACCTTCGGCTATAAGGGTCGCTTTTGATTCCGATGGTCAGAAGTCAGGACAGGAAACCGACCGGGGGGCGGACCTAGAAGGACTTTCCAGCTGGCGTAGTTAGGGGTTTACGATAATGGGAACTCGACAGACAGGAAACAGGATGAGTTACGTGGTCACCAAAGGGGGTTAGAAAGGGATGAAGGTAGAAAATTTGTAGATCTCTTATGGAACTCGGAATGTGAGACTCTGTCACTTAGAGATATTATTATTATTATTTCCGTTACTGTTAGAAAATTAAAGTGGCTGATAATCAATTAGAAATTTAATAAATGACTGCAATCGAAATCATGTTTTGGTAATAGAGGACTTACTGGATTTCGAAATAATCGAGAAATGCAATTTAAAAGGATAAAAATAAAATTAATATTGCATGTCTTAGAAATATAATCTAGAAAAACTTAAAGTAATTTTGCAGACTATATATTTTTCCTCTTTCCATTTATTCACCTACTTTATATATATATATATATATATATACATACACATATACACACACGTATATATACATACATACACGTACACATATATATATTAAACCTCCAAAAGCGGCACATAGATACTTTTTCCCTCCTTTTTTTTTTTTTTTTTTTTTTTTTCATTATTATTGACTATAATTTTTTCAAACGGTTGAGGTAGAAGGTTGTTTTATATGATATTCTTAATCAATTAAACATTTAAGGTGAGTTAGACTAGCCCTTGATGAATTCCATCAAGGGATTTCTGCTATGTTAGAAGGCACCTCATTAATGAAAAAAGATACTAAATGTGTTACAAAATCTTGATTTTTTTTTTTTAAATTAAATCTTGAAATAAAAAGTCAGTATGGGGTATTATTATTAGAATTTTATGGCTTGAAAAAAAATTTGACATTTAACTTTATGTTTTAAAATTCATAACATTTCATCATGTGTGAGTTGCTTTAGAAAAGTAATAGCGTATCTACAAACTTTGTTGATAGATTCAGGACATGAGGGGAAAGTTATTATTATCGTGTTATTTCTCTGCGGCTGTAAAGTTGTAAATTCATCAGTTAAAACTTTCTAGAATCAAAAGCTTTTAACTAAAGTTTAGTCTTAAAGCTAATAATACACAATTCTTTGTTGTTGTTTTCCTAACCATCTCTTTGTTCACAAAATACAACAAATAATTATGATTTAATCTCCTCTGTAAAATATAATAGAGCTTCTAAATAACACGATAAAAACATGCACTGACAGTTAAAAACTTTTTTAATTTGTGTGAAAAGAACGAACGGTTAAATTGAAATTATTATCTGATTTAAATGTGTGCTATCTGTCCAATTCTATCTCAGATGATGAAACAAGCAAATCCTTATTTATAATGTCAGAATTCTTCGCTTAACTGTGAAATTACAATGAAAATTACATTATACGATTGAAAATTTTCTCTATAAGAAGGGTAATTTGATGCTATAAGAATTTGTAACTTTATGTGTGTAATTTCGTCTTAAAAAATAAAATTAATGAAAAATTTTGCCAAAACATAACTTTTTTTTTTTCTTCTTCTTATTTAGGGTGGATGTGTATTTAGTTTTAGTAAAATATATTTATTTTAAAGACACCACTTATATGAAGTGTATGCACTAAATCTTAAAATACTCTCGAAAGTACCCACTATAGGCCATGTAAATTTAAGGAAAAAAAAATCTTTTAATTAAGTGAATCGATAAAGACAGATAAAGATGAGGGTAGAAAACTGTCAACTTGTCTCATATCCGGTAAACACAATTATTTAAAAAATCATTAAATATACACACACACACAAAAAAAAAAATCTTATGGTTTAGATCAGCTTGCACGGCAGAAGGAGCATTATTAAATCATAGTAGCAGGGGAACACTTACCCCGTTTGCCTTGTGGAGCTTAGCCAGACATTTTAGCGATGCTATTCATTCCACTCTTTGTGATGATGTACATTGAAGAAAACAAACACAATGTGAATAAATTGCACTAGTTGATATTATGGAACACACTTTCCAACACTATTTGATGTAGCAATATGCACTTTTGATTAAGAATTCGCTGAGATATGCCTTTTCTCTCCCTTGAATTAATAATCTTCAATGTAAACCTAAAGGACGGGGACGTAAGGGAGCTAGCTTTTCGCCGGCAACCTTTCCGGTCAGTTTCTCGAAAGGACGAGCCAATCATTTCTACAGCTGTACAGCTTTCTTTGATACTGCATGATGAAGTATTTTTTTATTTCCCTAAGATATAAGATTTCTATCAAAAAAACAATCATTCATTGATTTTTTAAATTTTGCTTTAATTTTTTATTGTTTAAGTTGCATTTTAGTAATACAGCTTTCCATTAATTCAGTGGAGGATTTATAACTTGGCTGCTGCTAGAGCCTTTAGACTAAGTGGTAATAGAAAACAGGTCGATAAAAACCGCATTATTAGTCTAATTTGTAAATAAAAAAAACTTAATTAAGTGATTAATAAAATATTAAGGTAATAAATTTTAATACTTAATCAAGTACAAATGATCGGATTCTATCTTTTTCATTCCATTCATTTCAGTCTTATAGTATTTATGAGATCGGATTGGCAGTTGAAAATATCCATAGTTTTTCTTCAAGTGAAACACAAATGTAGAATACTTCTTCCTGAATATCCTTTAAGAAGCCACTTACCGTCATATGTAGGAACTATTTTAGATTCCTATGTTAAATACATATCTAGGCATTTAGGGTTTTCTTGATAAATTAAAGCAATCACATTCACCTTTTTTATCATCAATATGTAACTAGTTACGCTAGATAAAGCGAGTTAATACTAAATTTCTAACAGAAAAAGTCAGAAATTTTCTTTTTTTCCAGCAGCTGTTTATAGCATACCCGACGAGTGTAATTTTGAAAGTAATCGTCTTGGTAAATCGAAAGTGACAATAATCGTCTTGGTAACCACGAGAGGAATTTATTCAATCACTGGAGACTGTTTCATTTACTTGGTGATAACAAATGTAAAAATATGAATTATCGATCCTGGTTCTCCGTCCTTAATATTCTTATTTGGAAAGAAATAGTTTAGAGTAATATGTTTATAATAAGAAATTACCTTTTTTCCAGCTATATTCTTGAAACTGTGAAGGAATTATAATTCAATACACTTAATTTGAAATACAGATCACCCTCTCCAGCATAGTAAATATTAGTTATAGTTTTAATCAATCATAGTCATATTTTTCCTTTTAAATATATTGTCGAATAATTTTGAATATACGCTTATTTTAAAATAACAATTTTTCCTAAGCAGAAGTTTCCAATTTCTCAGACACGTCCTTGAAATTATTAAACTCATCTCTGAACTATGCATATTTTGTAGAATAGATTTTTTCTTTAACAGAACTGAGAGTAAAGGATTTTCAATTTTCTAAACTGTTCTCAATTGGGCAATTTTAGTTGAGTAATTTGGCTTTTACAGGAAATTATGCTATCATAATAACCAGTAATTTGAGAACACCTTAGGAAAACAACCTACGTTCTTTTTTATTATGTCTCTGAATATTTTTCTTTTTCTACAATACCAATCTTTGCATTTTTAATCTAATTACCACGATAATTATTTTCTAAAAAAAGACTTCCCAAGGAATTTGTAGAAAAAAATGATGTTTAAATAAATCATATGTTTTTTTAAAAAATAAAATGGATTTCACCAGTTTTTTTAAGACAAAACTGTGACGTCTTCGACACACATGCATATATATTTAATAATAAAAAATTATATTTAATCCTCTTTGTCACTTTCTTAAGAGAAAATTTATTACGTTTCAGTTCATAGACAAAAAGTCTTTTTCCCTAAGTCTTAAAAAGGAGTTAAACAAGAAATACTATTTGTTCATTAAAACTTAAGTAGTTTTTTTATATTTCAAATCTGAATGCGATTTTATGGATAAAATTCTATTTAAATATTTTTTATATGATATAAAAAATTAGAAATAGGATTCAATTATAATAATTCATTTATTTAGGAGCTTTTATATTTTTTGACTGCATTTATTCTCCTTTGCTTTTGCCATAAAAGTTCAACAACTAGCATAATTCTTTTTAATTTCCTTATATGCCGCAATGCATTTTTGTTTTTATAGATGAATTAACGCGTTTCTAATTAGATCACGTTAGAATATTTTAAATGTGAATTAAAAAAGGAAACAAATGAATAAAATCAGAACTTCTGTTAAGTTATATAGGATTAAAAGAATACTCCTGTAAGTTCGTACTGCAAAAAATTAGTTATCCTACATAAGTAAGAACTAGTGCTATATTTTTTATAAAACTATTAAGAAATATTCGATATAAAAAAATTAAAGAGCTTAGAGAAATTTTTTTTATAAGTCTATAGTGATATTTGTGTCTATCTATGTTTAAATATAGCGAATTAAAAAAATAATGTTTAACATAAAAAATAGCTTGTGAGAAGTGGAGATACTTTCTAAAGAAGATTCGAACATCTATCCCGAATATTACAGCATAATAATACTTTATGCTTGATTTGTCTTTATTTCATCTTTTATATTTCCTGTACCTATCTTTATTTTATATTCTCTAATTCCTTCTATAATTATACAAAATTGAAAAACTGTTTTTCTGAAATGTTGATATGTCGTTGAGAGTTTTACTAAAAGAAAGTTTTAATTGAAATTCTTACTGGATGCTAAATGAATGCTAGGCATCGTTTAGGAGCTTGGAGACGAATGACATTCTTTTTTCTCACTAAAGTTGCTTAACTCTTATGTGTACATACTTCGAAATATGCTTAAGACAATAAAATGATTTACTAAAATTAAAGAAAAAAATATTTGGAAATATAATAGCAATTGCTGAAAATCGTGTCTTTGAATTTTAACTACGCATAAAAATAAATTTTATGCAATAATTGAGAAATTTTTTAAATTTTGATTACTTTTACTCAATTTAAAAATTAAATTAACAAAATATTTTCGGACTGAGCATCAAATACTCAAAAAAATAACAATATGTCAAATTCAGCAAAACTAGATTTGATGCTCAGCATTGTAGTTCGAACAATTTTTTTATTATGTTTCATCACTCAATTTATAAGAAATATACCACTTTTAAACTTTGTAACTCTAAAAAGTTTATATTTGTGAGAATCTATAAAAAATATACTATTCTATATTGTTAATATATTTTGTAAATTAAGGTATATTTGATAACACATATTTAACATGATTTCGGAGTAAAAAGGATCTGCTTTACTACTTTGCAATTCTACGGAATGAACGAGATATTGCTAGACAAAAATGTTATGGGATACTTTTTTTAGTTCTCTTTTATATGAATTTTCATTTATTGTTCGTTTTCATCTTGATTATGGATAAGATTGATCATATTTAGCAAAGGTTTATGCCAATACCCCTATTCAGATCTTTGAAGCAACATGCTTTTGCACTATGCTTTCAACCTAACTCACTTTCTAATCTACATCTCAGATTCTAAATGTGCCAAATTCTTTTTTACTTTTGAGCTGTTTAGTAACTAAATAGCTTCTGTTGAGTCCCAAAGACTTCATTTTTGAAAGCATCATATTTAGCTGCATTGCATTTTTCAAGATTGATCTATATTTTCTCTTTACCATACCAACATATCCAGCCAATTTCATAAACGTAGTAAAAATTGTTTATTTTTTCATGCTATTTTTCTACTTACAGCATGTTTCAAATTTGTTTATGAAAAATAAAGTATCGAGAATTTGTCTGAAATTGTATTGCATCCCTTGGTCCCCGGTGCATTGGAATGGGCATTCACCATGATTAGTCAGCACAGATATTAAACGATTAGTTAACACAAATACTAATATCAGTCACCAAACAGCTGGATTATGTATAAATTTTTCATGTAGGAGATCGCCACTACCCGCCATCGGATAAGAAGTATATGACCATTCCACCATTACCATACTTTCCGGGGAACTGAGATCCCCTTACTGATTAGGGTACTTCACATCACCTTACTCATGTTGTTTCCCAGTATTTAAGGGAAAAAAAAATGTAATTTCACAGTTTATAAAATGTTCAGTTGTAGGATTTGTATGCTTTATTCTAGATACATATGAGAGTTAGTACGAATGGATAATTTTATTCCCCTTTGTAACATTGTAGGATCTTTGTTCTCTTTTATAATATTATGGGATCTAAATGGAAACCACGTGACAGAAAATGAAACAAAAATTAAAAAAAAAGATTAATAATTTGTTTTAGTCAATTTTTTGGAATATATCGGTTTATTTAATATATCAAAACTTAAAACACTTATAATTTTATGCAATATAATATCATACATTTTGCTGTTTATGTTATAAAACCCTTAATATCAGTTTACAGGAAATTCTTACCAACATATTAAATCAAGATTTAATTTAAAAATAAAAGGATGAGCCACATATGCCACGCCACATATGCCCAAGCAACGAATTTTAACCATTCGTTAGAAGGTAAGATTAATTTCCTTCTGCATTAAATAAAAAAATTTGAAAGTAGTAGTATATTGTTTTTTTGTTAAGTGTTTTATCATAAGCTCGCGCTCTGCATTGGAAAAATTAATCTACGATTATTAAATTTCTAATTAGACACTATTACAATGCATTTATTTGTTTTTAACCAGATTTTATGATACTAATTAGTATTTGATGAAAAAAGATAACATTTAACGAGTATTTAATTAAAATTAATTAACGTACATTACATTCTACGATAAATCAAATAAAGAGAGGAAAACCAAGAAAATTACTTCTTTAAAACCAAAATAATTTAACTCAAGCCCTAAAACAAATATTTGAAATATGATGAAGAGGTTAAATTTAAGCGTAAGCACAGGCATAAAAATAGAATTGCAGTTTAGTATTTAAATTCCCGAAGGTTTATTGAATTTTTTTGTTCTTTTCATTTGCTAACTGCAAACGATATATTTCATTCTAACTTCGGAAAAAAATTTTCATTTTGATTTTCGTTGCAAATAAAAAAAAGAGAAGCTTTTGATTAATGAATTTTTCTTCCAAAACGAATGATAGATAATCTACAAAAACTGAAAAATTCCGATCAACCAATAAGAAGAAACAAAACGAAAGAGGGAAAAAAAAGAATTCTACTTTATTTCTTTCAAGCTCTACTTGTTACTTGAGCTTTGAAATGAAATGAGCCATTTTGAAGAAAGAGGCTTGACTTCTAGCTCGATAATCATTAGAGAAGATGATGGCCAAAAGATTATTAAGTAAACTTGGAGAATTAGAAAACAGAGTGTGCCATGCAAATATTCTAAACTAGGTCATCATCTTTGGGTCTACCTTGATGACCAAATAATACGATACGTTGAGATGAAGATATTTCTCCGAGGGATTCGGTAAGTTGGCCATGCCTAATCTTTACAAACGATCTGTGGAATTGTGTGCTTAGCGATCGATGCAAGCAAACATCGGCGACTTTTCTTGGCTGTGAGTTTCTCCAGTTTGTTGACAATGAAAGTGGTGTATTTGACCTGGCGACAGTTTACTGGTGCACAAGAGAAAAAAAGAATTATTTAGAAACTTTAGATTTTGAAATTTTGTTTCTCGTAAGTTTATACAAAATTTATATATCTTAATATAAAATATCTTAACAATTTATAATTTTTACAATTTAAAAGTTTTGTAAAGTATTTATTACTGTAAAGCACAGTATTTGTCTTTATCGATTCACAGCCGATTGTAGATACATTTATCAATTAATTTATTTGTTATCCATATACTCTACTGGATTGAAGTTATGAGAAATATATCTTAGGGGAAAGATCAATGGCTTTTCAAAGACAGCATGTGGGTTAAGTACTTCTTTGCAGATTTTAGTTTATAAGATAAAGAGAATTTCATTTCTTCAGTTTTATTACGATGATAGCGAATATTCATTTATAGGAAAATTCTGTTTCAATTTACTGAACAAACAGTATATTCTCAAAATGTCCCTGAACTTGCTGTACTTTAAACATTATGTACGTATGTATAGAATCTCTTCCAGTGCTTTTCTTTTAAGTAATGCTTACTGATAGGCAAATAAAAACTGCATTATCATTCTGAATACCAAAATGCATAATTTCCTGATGATTCGTGGTCACTTTAAGAAGAGAAACTTTGAAATCGTGTTCTGTCAGAAGTTTACTTTATTTATATCAAATCCTATTGGAAGCAACGCGATTGCTATTTTGGGACATATCTCGTAATTCTGAACCAAGGTCAAATGACGAGGACTACATCTGAGCTAGCAGCCCCTTCCAAAACACTGCACCAATAGAAAGATGATTAGCCCATGAGATTTAACATGTATCAGACCTTCAAACACGCCGAATTTTAGTCGAAATCCAGTCTTTACCACTTACCCATCTTGGACTGGCTGTAAGAAAAATAAATGTGTATACGGTTATTTTATAAAAAGTGAATTTATTTTTCTCAAATTTTGATTTAGGATATTTAGAATGAAATTCTAGACCCACGATTCGAATTTTAACTGATCTTGATTTCAGGAACCTGACCTATTCATAAATAAGCAAGTTCAGCTCAATTTTCCTTATAATTAGAAATATTTCCCTCTAGATGAGTAGGCAATACTAATTACCAATTCTAAATTAAGCTCAGAGCCTATATAATATCTGTCACTGATTTAATGCCGCAATTTTACGTGACATTATAATTATATCACAAATGTGAATGAGCATTTTATCCTACAAACGAATGTTTATATAATATCTTACGATGTATTATTTCCTTTTTATGTCTAGTCATTTCCTTTTTATGTCTAGAAGCAGCAAGTTGGCTTTCAAAATTCAAATGGTGGGTGGCATTTCGCGTGCATTATTGTGCTGGAATTGATCCAAATTTCATATCGTATATTTCAATTCTAAGAACAGTAATCACAAGCTACGCTATTATTATGAGAGTAATTGTTACTTTATTACAGTATTCTATTTTGCTTTATATAACATACAACATAAAAAGTAATTCCGCCACATATAAAATATACAATATTTGAATTAATTATTATTTATTAATTCAAAGTTACTAATTATTCTTTATACTGAAATATCGATTAAAACGGTTAATGCCAAACACGATTTATATTGCATTTTTAATGAAATTTTCTGTTTATTACTTCAGCATATTTGGAAACAGCTAAATTCTCATTAAAATTGACATTGACTTAATGTGCTTAAATTAAAAGTATTGAAGATTAATTTTAAAATGTCGAAATGAAAATTAATTTTAAATGTAAATGAAAATGTGAAAAATAATTTTAAAACTTCGGAGATCGAAGTTTTTTCAATGATATATATTTGCTTTTATTAATTTAAAAGTTTTATAAAGCACAAGACTCAACTATTATTTGCAGGAATTTCTGAAAAAAAAATTTGAGAAAGAGGATATACGCCAAATTGACGAATCAGTCATATTCTATAGCTTTAAACTTTTATAGCTCCTTTTTAATCCATAAAACGAGTTTATTGTCGGGATAATATATCTGAGTTTACTTTTAAGTTTAAAAGTCCAATAATTGGGCAATTACTGCAGAATAATTCTAAAGCAAATTCCGATAAGAAGTTATTAAACCAAAAATTAATCGATCAAAACTATTAAGCTAAGTTAAAAAGGAGACACCTCTCTATTCATTGCTCTTATAAATTAGAAAAAAAAAGTTGATAGCTTATGGAAAAGCGATCAGAGATATGCTTCCATCAGTGACTATTTCAATTTGGAATGCATCCAAAACAAGAGTTTCTTCGACCAGTGGATGTAATTTGACTAAAGAGTGACGTATAGAGTTGCTGAAGTAGAAGAAAAAGAAACTTTTTTAAGAATGAAGACACGCAAGTTACGCCTACTTATCAAGTTCATTTCAGAAACACGCTTGTTAATAATTAAGTATTCTACTTCGCATGAACATGAAGTTTTCTATAAAGATGATACATTTACAATATTCTAAGAGAAATTAAAAAAAGAATAATTTTCTTTGAAAAAAGGAAATAAAAATTCTTTCCTGAATATTTCACGAAAGAAGGAATATTTTAATAGAACTATTTATTTAGTTTTGCAATAAAACTTATATAAAAGCAAGTTAAAAATGTAAAAAAATAAGAAGTCTCGATAATATAATAATAAAAATAAATATAATAATAAAAATTAGTCGCGCGGAATAATTTCAAATTATTACAGATTGGAAATCTCCACAAAAAATTCAAAATATTAATAGGAAGGATAGATTGCGCAGTAATTTAGAATCGTTTAAAATAGATACTTTTAATCAACTTTTAACTTTAAAATGGCGATTAATAAATGTCTACTAATAATAAAGATGCATGTGTGTGTTGGCGCTCTACATGATAGATAATCAGATACACAACTGTCAAATTTAACACATATTTACTTTGGAAGGAAATTAAAATAAAATCACTTCGGGGTGAGCTTTGTGCACTTCGAAGCAATTTAAAAAAAATTTGTTTAGAATTTTTATTTATTAAAAAGGAAGCTGAATTTTGTGGTTTTATCCGTGATAAGTTATGAAATATTATTCCATATCATCACACAAAAGTGAATTTTATATTGTTGCAGTTTCAAAAATATCTTTTTTTATGACATTAATTTAATATTCGAACAAATTTTGGCAATTAATTTTTTTTTCCAAATTTCCAACGACAAATTGCGTTGCTGATCTGAATTTCAAATCGTTTTCTTCCTTTTATCAGTTATCTAATAGCGTCATTTTTTCTCATTAATGACAGTTAAAGAAGGATTTTAGTACTTTAGGAGGCAGATAAAAAAGTGAAGTTAAAATACCGCGATATTTATAAGATAAATGAATTGCAAATTTACATTTTTAATCGCGCTATAACGTTATGGGACTGGTTTCCATTAGAAAGATCCATGTACGCAATAAACGGAACTTACTAACTAAGACAACGCATCTTTAAAGTCAGGCAATTTAGCTGACTGTGGACCTGAAGTTGTATCTAAATGATTTATTTTTAATTAAATATAATAATCATTCCTGTCGAATAAGCTATCTCCCTAATCTGAAAGTCAGACGACTAGTTGTAGTAAAATGAACCTTAAATGTTTTCACCTCATTCTGGAATAGACATCAACAGTCATGAAGAGATACAGAAAATGGGAAGCATTTCAAAAGGAAAGGCAGAAAGATAAATTGTATGAAAAAAAACCCTTAAATTCTGTGTTCACTTGTTATCTTAACATAGTAGACGAGGATGCAATTATAAAAATCAAATGGAAAACAATTTGGTTAATAGTAACAAAGAGAAACGTTGTTTAATTGATATTTATGAGTGCAATTGTATGAGAATAAACCGTGCTGTGTTTTCTCCTCAGTCTTTGTGAGTATGACACTTAATGTTGAGAGCTAGGGAGACTAGAAAATATATCTATTTTCACTGATAAATTTAATTATCCTATGAATTTTTTTGCCTGGAGAGGAAGTTTCTGGCGACTCTTTTCAGCCATTCTTGTTCATAGCTTGGTGATGGTTTTTTTCATATGCCAAGAGATTGTGAGGATGCATTCGGTAGCATAATGAAGTGCCGCGCCGATCCCACCATAACTGCACTATTCACTCTCCGGCAGATTGAACCTTTTGAGGTAAGCAGGAAAAAGGCTGTTCTGAGAAGAAAATAATATCCTCTCTAATCCAGTTAGTGGGATGAAGGTGAACTGAGGGCAGGATATTAAAAACCTTCCTGCCTGTATCACCATTGTTCCAAATTCTTTGCCATTCTTCTAACAAGTTTTTACGACGGATACTTTTATATGTGGTTTCGGAAGCTGTGTTTGCATATATAGTTACCCATTTCGCATTGCGTCCTCTACCAGTTGGTCTGCTTTCTCATTACCTATGTTGCCGGAATGCGCTTTTACCCATGAGACTTTTACTGCTGGATTTGAAAGGCGGATGCTAACAATTTCTCTTGCTATTTGGTTTGTACTCTTTGAATTAGAGGATGCCATGATATTTGTTCTATTGTCAACATGTGCTTAAAATTGCTGATGTTTGGAAGCTGAGATGCATATTTAATTGCTTCATGAAGTGCGGTGAATTCAGCGTGAAAAACAATATTGATGTCATTCAATTCGGCAGACCAGTGTTAGGACCAGGTGTCATTGATCAGGACACAAAACGCAGCTCCAACTCCATGTTCTGTTTTGGAGCCATCTGTAAAGATATTAATAATGTTCATTTGAGATATATTTTTTCTTTCATTTTCCAATGAAGAATTGGTTGGGATTGAGATACTGTGAAGGGTGAGTTGACCAGTCAGTTGCTTTTTTCTCTAGTCCTTCCGGTTGCATCTCTGTTATGTTATACGCAAGAGGGATTCTTAGACGATATATTGAAGTTAGTCTGCCTTCATTCTATAATTGCATGTGCAAAGATGGAATGCCGAGTATGGTTTGTAGCGCTGCCTTTAGAGTTGTGTGATATGAGCAGAAATAAAGAGAAGAAATGTTCTCTGAATGGAAGAGAGTTTCCTCTTCCTTCTGTAAGTTGAGTTTAGACACCACGCTGAGGAACCATGAGCAAGCACTCTCTCAACTACTGTTTTATAAAGAACTGTGTTTCTGAGAGATTCCCCAAATGCTGCCAGCGATTCTTTTGAGGGTTTGATAAATTTTAATGGACTTTCCACTTGTTTTTCTATATGTTCCAGCCATTTGAATTGGTCATCAAAATGGATTCAAAAATATTTAAAAGATTTGATTCTCTTGATGATGTCTCCATTCCATTTGATTCTGGGGCCTCTCGCCATTTTTCTGAACAAAATATGGGTTGTTTTTTCCGTGGAGATGGAAAATTGATTATTTCAATACCAGGAGTTAAATTTGGCTATTGCAAGTTGTGTTTCTCTTTCAAGGCTATTTTTGTGTCCGCTTCGATGACCAGTACAAAATAATCTACGAAAGCTTGGATATGTACGTTTGCTGACCAGACTTGCTGAAGAATTTCGTTAGCTACAAGATTCCACAAAGCTGGACCACTGCCTCATCCTTGAAGGCAGCCTTATTTCTGGTCTTTCACGGCCCTACCTTCTGGTGTCAATAGGGTTACTTTACTGTTATGGAGGAGGCTATGAAAGAGATTATTGCTGACTATTGATATATTGAAAGAGACCATTGCATCTAAAATCTTAAGAATTGCTTTGTGTTGCAAGTTGTCAAAGGCTCCTTTAATATTAATAGAGAGACATGCTTGCTCTCTCTTCTTGCAGCTTGAATTTTGTTTTTCAGCTCATGGATGGCTGTATCAACTGATTTGCTTTCCCTAAACCCATATTGACACTCCCTAAGTCTTATTGGTGGTTTCAAGATGGTGTGTTAACTTTTGAGCCATCAATTTCTTCAGTACTTTCCCGATTGTTAGCAGGAGTGAAATGGGCCGATATGAAGATGCTAGAGTCTGGTCTTTTCCTTGTTTCTGATATAAAATATTTCCTATTTTCAAGAAATCTGGGAAGCAACTTAATTCTAGGCACTTATAAAAGAGGGTTAGAAATATGTTATGAAAGAGCTTGTAGATAATTTTAATAAGAAGGCTTTCAATTCCATCAATACCGGGAATTTTACCTGACGGAAGACGGTCTATTACCATTGAAATTTCTTCGAGGGAGAATGGAAGGTCAAGTGGCTGCGTCGAAGTGTTTAAGTTATAGTTAATTCAAATAGTAAATGATGTTAAAATCTGGTCCAGGATGGTTTATGTTACTTCTTTCAGATATCCTATTGCGTCACTGTTTATCAGGTATGGGATTTGCGATGGGAAAACTGATTTCCGAAAAGCGGTTTTGTAATGCTTTCCATATGAGTTTGAGACTGTATTACAGAAATTTCTCCAGCTAGTATTTTTTGCTTGTTTAATATGCTTTTTTAATTAGTTTTCTCTTTCTTGAAGACGGTATCTCCATTGCCTTTCAATTTCTGGTGTTCTCTGAGCTCTTTCTCTTACTGCTTTAACTTTCTTTTTATGTATTTATAACCTATCTGTACACCAGTTTGGTTTCATTAATAATAGATATTTTTTAATCTTGAAGGTTTTGTTGCAAGCATTAATAATAGAGTTTTGAAGTACTATTGTGGCGTCATTTAGTTTTATAGAATTTCTTGCTGTTGCTATTTTATTTTCTAAATAATAAATTTCTTTATCAAGTATATAGAGAATGATTCCCATGGTGAGTCTTGTATATTTTGTAAAATTGATTAGCTATAGTAGATGCTATTGTTGTTTGTATATATTTATGATCACTTAAGGAAATATAATACAGAACCCTCCCCCCCCCTCCCCCAGTTAATGGAAGTGTCTATAATATTGATTGGAAACATAAGACCAGATCTGGCGAGCCAACGCTGTTATTTCTTTGGAAAGTTGGTGGAGCATCTGATTTATTTAAAATATATGTTATTTGCTAAGATAAAATCCAAGACTTCATTGCCTATGTTATCATTGAACCTATATCCCAAGACTGTTGTATCCATTGATATCAGCACCGATGATGATCTCTTCCTTCGGCAAGCTGGTAATGATCTCTTAGATTTCTTGGCGAGTTGTGCGGACATCTTGTGCTGTGATGAGTAGGCAGAAATTATTGTAATGAGATAAGAGGATTTTTGAACTTTTAGAGTTACCATGTTGACTTTATTTTTAATAGAGCAGGTTTTAATTTGGCTGACGGGATGAGAACTGAAGCCTTTTGGCTTGAGGAACTAAATGTTTTCCATTATTTTAGAATTCCTTGGATTTCGTTATTATAATGATATTGTTCTTGCATTAGAATGATAACGAATTTAATCGCGCTTGCTGTCAAATGAAGCTATTTGGTGGATGCTTTAGCTCTAGCTAAATTTATTTGGAGAATTTTCAGTGAGTCTTGAGTAGAGGCTGAATCGGACATATAGCGATATGATGTCATGGAACTGATCTCCATTAGAAAAGTTCATTTACATAATGAACAGAACATAGGTAAAATCATTAAAATAATATGGCTGATAATTTAATGGAATTATGGACATAAAATTTTATCTAAACTATTACATTTTATCTAGCGATATGTAAATGACTGATATTAAATATAATATATCCGGTAAACCAGCTAGTAACTAAAAGTGACTAGTACTAAATGATTTATAAGTATTAACAGCCTTTTTTCTTTTACTGCTTTTAATTCTTCATATTCTTTTTATAAGAGGCTAAGTAAATTTTTATTAATTTAAATTTATTTTTACACTCCAACCTAAATTTTATAATTATAGTTTCCTATATTTTTCTAGTCGTTTAAATTTATCCCATTACCCTTTTAACAGATAACGCCAACTTTTAACAATTGTAAAATTGCTTCTTTTTCTATTTAATAACCATGCAAAATTTTATCTAAATACAACCTAATGTTGATGAAGCGATGAATAAAGTTTTATAATCTAGATGCACTACAAAGTTCTTTACTGTTACCGTTGCCTTTATGTATTCAATTAGATTAGCTTTAGCCTTTTAGGGTTGGAATCTAGTTAATTTACCTCTCCAAGGATGCCAATAGTGCCAAATCGCCAAAGTCGTAAATCAAAATGTCAAACAATAATTTTTTATAGTATTGTTTTTCTAGTCTTCTTGATTGGCAACTTGGCATTGTTGGTATCTTTGGCGAGGTAAAGGAATACCATAAACTTCTTGTAGCATTAAATGTATGTTAGGTGTAAGCATGCAGTATTGAACTAATTATATAACTAATATAAAATAATTAACTAACTGACTGTATAAACTTATTAACTAATCATATTACTATAAACTCATATTACTAATTGAAATTAGTATTAGGTTTAACACTATTAGAATTTAACAGTTGGCCAAAAGTCTCACACATTTGGCAGTAGAACCATATTGTGTTTTCAAATCTTTCGCATCAATGTATTGATGAGAAGAACAAAGTATATACAAAGGCAATGTATTATAATTATTACAGATTTATATATGTACTATACATCCCCCAACATAAAATTGTAAAAAAAAACACACACCCACAAATGGAGATTGCTTAATACAGATAATATTTATTGAAAAAAAGAATACAGACAGATAGTTTAATTTGATATTATATATGTGTAAATAGATTTTTAAAGTTGCTATGAAATAATTTTACTCATGCAGTTTTAAGTCTCGCTTTTTGCTTCTTAGCCATTTGTGGTGAAACTTTTGATCTTTTCGAATCTTTGCCAGAATTCATTTTTCTGCGCCTCTTGATGACGTATTTCCCATCCTTCATGCTCAAATGGCCAGTTTCCTGGAGTCTTTTAAGAATAAGCTTCATCTCAGGTTTATTGGATATTCCATCTTGCTTGGATTCCAAGAATTTCTTAATGTGTTGAATGGTCACACCTATGCTCCTCTTGACGCTTGCAACAGACATTAAAATCCATTTACGAATTTTGACTTTTTCCGTTGCCGATACCGTCATGACTCTAAACAGAGTTTATAAATAAATTTATTTAGGATGATGATTATTGAATGAGTATAGAAGATACTATTGATGATTTAAAAGTTGTTGATTTGATTTGAATGATGATGCAATTCAGGTGAGAAATTCAGATTGCATGTCTGGAAGAGCGCGCTTACTAAAAAGGTGGGTTTACACTCAGCCAATTATAAGACGGTCAGTAAGACAACGCATGCGCAGAAAGAGACTGATTTAGGTTTGCCACAATTTCATAACATGGATTCAGGTATTCCACACTTGGCTATAAATTGCCGTTTTGGCGTCCTTGAATTTTTCTTTTCCACTGCGTATCGTATTAAAATGACGGATATTTACACAAAAAAAGATGGAAAAAAAGTTCTGTATATCTAAATTTGGAAAACTATAGAAAAGAAATGGCAGATAAAATGAAAAAATATATATATAACCTCGCTTTAGAAAGAACAAAAAGAAAAAAAAAATGTCGGAAGTATTCTATGATAAGTGATCAATTTTTTCAAAGCCCCCTCCCCCCCCCAAAAAAAGCGACCGAATTTTACAACCACATGCGAATAAGGGGGGTGGGAGAAAAAATACAGTGACATATTGTTGTCCGTCAGGACAATTACTTGACATCGACCAAACAGCACTTCTCAGCCTTTATGCGCATGCCCTGTCTACCCGGCATTTCTCTCTGTGGTATTTTCGTACGTTGAATGTTTTTCAGTATTGATTAAAATAAATATTTTTTCTTTAAAGATAAGACGATGGAACGCAATTTTCTTAAACAAATTTATTGTTTATTATACTAAATTTTAAGAAGCTAAGTCTACATTTGATATGGAGATCATAAATGTCCGAATTCCATAAAAGCAATAAATGATACCAAAGAGTCGTTTGCATTTTTAATGAAATTATTTGATACCCATCTAGTAACACATGACTAAGAAAATCGGCAGTCACAAAGAACTTATAAATGAATTTTGATGAGGATACAGCTATATCAGCAGGGGTGGAGTCTCCTTCTCGCATACTCTCTAATAAACTTGTCATGCCATGTACGAAAGGCATTACGTACAATACGTATGTATTTAATATTTTTACTGAATCTATTGTATCATTATGGCGAGGGTTTTGGCGGTTAATCTCTAGCATACCGTTAAAAGTATCCGAAAAACGAATTTGTGCTTTACACACGTTTTTCACAACCGATTGGAACAAAGATTTGTCACAAAACTGCACATATAGTCACAAAGTCCAGTTCCAGATTTGATGTATTTAAGTAATTGCTTTTTTAAATTATCCTGTTTCTGAAAATACAGACCGATAGACTATCAACCCCTTGTTGTATTTGGCCCAACATTTGAAACGTGGAAATAGATATATTAAATCTTAGACCGAATCTTATCTATCTAGCGCTCTTGGTTTTGTAGTTATCGCGTAAAATTATATTCGAACAACCGGAAAGACAGACTTTCTGTGAGTAGATTTTACTCAAAATTTGACAGAAATATGCAAATTTGGTATAAAGGCAGTATACCAAATTTTCTTAGTCTACTCAAAGCATCTTTGAGTTATCTTTGCGACAGATAGACGGACATTTTTTAAAAACGTGTTTTTTTTAACTCGGAGAGTTCTAAAACGGGAAGATACGTCAAAATCTCGAGTTCGAGTTTTTTGACGATTACCATACTTTCTGTATACTACGCATTCAACAAAGTAAAAATTGCCAACACTAAAAAGAAATTTCCATAACTATTAAATTAGTAACATTAAAAAAGGCAGTTCTAAAAATTTTGAAACAAAGTAAATATTTTTGTGCAATATTTTCTGAAATTATCACGGAAAGACGCCAAAATGCAGCTTAATTTTGAATTAAGTAAAATTCTATTTAAAATTTCAAAAAAAAATCATGTTGAGGTGCACATTTCCACACTTCGTTTTATATATATCCCAATTAAATTGTAAGTCAAACATTTGGTCTACAACTCGCCAAGACACTCACACACACACACACACACACACACACACACACACACACACACACAC
>JAPMOR010018079.1:238096-251947 GCA_026543865.1 Argiope aurantia | reverse complement strand
ACACACACACACACACACACACACACACACACACACACACACACACATACTGTTTTCATTATAAACAATGATTTCATTATATAATAAACTAAATTTTTATGTTAAACTGTTATGTTATATATCTATGTCTTCTATCAAACTTTGTTTGAGTTTTATTTTGTCCGAAAGTAGAAAACTAATTTTCAATGAATGAAGAAATCCATTGTTAATTAATTTTTAATTTATTAAAAATATATAAATAATTAAATAAAATAAAATAAAATAAAATTTTTGGACCTATATTGTTAATTATTTATAAAGCCAAGAATGGTAATGGTGATTTCATGTTGTGATAGGCCGTTATATCAAATTCAAATCACGAAATATATTTGAAACACATAGAGTTTATTTTTCCAGATTGCCTTTTGTATGAGATAAATGCTAATTATTGTTCTCTCCATTCTTCATTATTTCCTTTCTTGTTATGTCTTCCACTATTTAAACTAGTAATATCCCAAAAGCATTTACATTAATAAAAAAAATCCTGCCTTAAAAATGAGGAAATAGAAGGGCATAATAAATCATTTTAAGTTAGATAATGTTGCATCTGCATATACATATTATGCTTTAAAACATGCATGACATTTTTTTAAACAAAGTTACTAAAATTTGTCCTTTTCTAGAAAAACTAGTTTGAAAGAGGAAAGAAAAAGTGGGTAGCAAAATTTGACCAGTAGACATAATTTAGAATAGTATGATACTGAGCATACTCAAATACGTGAGTGCTATAAACTTTAACAATTATATAAATTGAAACGGCAAATGTATAAACATATATTTCTTTAGATTGTGTAATAAGTTCATTTGATTCATCTCATTTTAAATAATTAAGGAAATCTGGATAAATTTTGAATTTCAAAAAGTATTGTTAAACAAAGAAGTTTTCGCTTTTTATTCTGTTTTCATATTCTAACAATTTTATATTTTAGAACGATGATGCAACTTAACTATTCTCAGATGATGAGGAAGACTTTGAAAATAGTATTATATCTCATATATTTTATCAATAGGAGGACCTTTAACTCTGAAGAAGAGCCGCAATGACCTCTTAGGATCCTCAGAATTTTGGTTTCGAGACCGAAGGGTCATGAGTACAAGACCAAATTCCGATTGAATATAGCAAAATGTGTGAAACTGACGAAGGTTAAATATGTCGAAAAAAGAATGACTACTCCTTGATGTAATATTTGAATTTAGTAAAAGATATAGTAATTCAGATACAATCCTCATGATATGATTAGAATACTCAAAATTATTATTTCATATTTTACTTTCATATATTTTCTATTTTTACTTCATATATTTTATTTACTTCATATTTTTTTCAAAATGGATTGTTGATATGAAACTAAAATGATATTTGCTTTTAAAGGATTTATTTGGATCTAGCCCTTTTGCATAACGGATTCATGCTGAAATAATGCTTAGAATCCGAGATCTTCTTCTCTGAGACCGAGATCATGTCACAAGGACACCACAGACATATGAAAAGAATCAGAATTTTATGAATCCAAATTTAACACTGGAACTTTCCAATTTTAGTCTCAAATATTTCTTGGTTTCTAATAAAATTTACTGAAATTAAGGACTTGTATTTTTTTACAATCGCGGAATTAATAAGAAATTTTACTTAGGAAAGAAAAGGTGTCTAGCGAAAAGCGCATTCAAAATTGAACTGTAAAATATTTAATGAAATTAATTAATATTCATGCTGCAGATGCATCAGATATGCCAGGGCAAGTTAACTTTAGAATCGATTGTGCATTTCACCAGTAAAAAAAGCGTAGACTCTAACGCAACATGTGGTCTACAACGTGACATTCAAATTAGAGGATTTCATAATTTCATAATTTATAAAAACGAATTATGTGAATTAACTGATTAATATTTGCATCAAACTCATTTCAGTAAATTACACGTGTTAATGGACAACTCATTCGCCGAAAAAGTTTACTTAATTCAAACGTCTGCAATGTTACTAAAAAATCTAATTCATTTGTGATCTGATTTTAGTAAATTAAAAAAAATCAGTAATATATAAAAATATTAAATTATTCATTTTAATTTTAGAGAAAGTTCATCGAAAAAATTAAATAAGTACTAAAGGATGCTATCATCGAAAACTCGCCATCTACAGATTAGGAAGTACATTAATTTTTATGCTTGAAAGTATTAATTTATTCATTATATAAACAGAATAAAGGAACAGAAATAAATGTAAGCATTTCCTTACGATTTTATGAAAGCAGAATGTAAAATAAGACCGAAACGGCTTTTAGAATCGGCACTTTAGCGGAAAATTTAAATTTTTGCGTATATTTTCAAAAAAATAATACTTTTATTGCACATAAAAAGTTCAAAATTTTTTGCTTATTATTTCATAAAAAGTCTTTTCAAAGTATTTAATTTGTTTACGTGTTAACTAAAAGTTTAAGTTTAGGATTGAATATACATATTTAGAAATTTTGTGGATATAAAAAAAATCAGAGTTGTATCATAATATTTTCCTATAATTTGATAATCAAATCCTTTCTCAAGATATATTTTTACAAATGGTCTAAATCAGATCCACCTTTTTTTGCATAATTTGCGTTAATGATATATCTTTTTAATTTGTTTAAATCCAAAATCAACAAAAAGAGTTGATATGATTGATAGAGAATGCTTTGAAAAGGAAAACTAAAAGTTTTGATGTCATTCAATTTAATTTCTTCATAAATTAAGCTATTTTATTTTGCTTCGCATTAAATCGCTGAATAAATAATACAAATATTTGCTAAATAAATAAAAATAATAAGCAAAACAAATTTCATAATGTTTTTGATAAATTATTGTGGAATCAGCATTTCAGAATAATTCTTTAGTTAAATAGCATAAAATGATTTAGAATATCGAAAGCATTGTTTAAAAAAATTATCGTTACGACTGGAATCTTTTTCATTCGTTTCATTAAAAACCAAAATAGGCAAATATTTTTTCATTTAAAAAAGAACAAATCTGAAAACAACCAACTTACAAAATTTATGAATATTACTGTAATTTTCTGAGCTTAGAACAAATTCTGTAACAATTAAAAATTAAAAAAAAATCCTTTTAATTTGTTAAAGTAAAAATTTTTTTTATTAATTTTTAGACATTTAAAAATTCCTTCGCTCGTCTCATGGATTTAGATAATATTTATTAAAATCTGTACTGTATTAAAAATTCTTTATTCTGTTGGTTATCCATTAAGTTGAACTAAATTTTGATATAATTTGATAAAAACTATTTTTTAATGATTTGAATAGTTTCAAATATTATCAAAATAAAATGAAATAGATGAAGTGGAATAAAATAACTGTATACCTGAAATGCTTTGTAAAATTTGTGAAAATATCTCTTGATATTATCTGTTGGTTTTATGGGACGTAATGTCTAAAACTATACAGTTTTTAACAAATTGTAAGATCTCAAACTGAAAGTCATTCAAGATTTCACGTTGGAACACAATAATAATTTGACGAGACAGCCAAATGACTCATTATTATACAACACTAAAAAACTAAGGAACATATGTCTTTCTTCTTTGTGAAATAAGAGAACGAAAGAAAACCAAATGCCACACTTTTCTGTATAAAAATTATTTGAAATAGTAAGAAAATATTAAAATAATTATCTTACAATAGCATCGAAAACAGAAATGAGATCAATACGTTTGGATTTTTATACAGCAACAGCATTGGCAATCATTTCCGAAAAGATTTTAGCAGATAAAGATCATGAATACTGGGTAGATTCTATAACAAACCAAAAATTGAAAATTCAAATAAATAAAATAATGGAAGGATATGAGAGGCTGGATTTAAATTATAATTGCTTTGTAACTTGTCTACTTCAAAACTGATGGGAACGCAAGCCGAATTCGATTTATTGAAAAATTCGAATTCAGGAAGACAATATTTAAAAATATCTTGGCTAAACAACAACAGGAAAAGACAATTTTTATACTAAAAATAGCAGCAAAGGTTTGTTTTTGTATTTTGTATTTTAATATATAATGAACAAATTTTACAATTTAATAAAAAATAAATAATGTAATAAGGATTACAATTGAATTTTTAATAATTAAAAAAATAAATTCTATAAATTAGTAAGTAAATTTAATACAAAATAGGAACAAAGTAATTTGAATACAATAACATATAAAAGAATTTCTGAATGAAAATTCGAAGTAAAATTGCAATAATGTATTCTAGTTTTTCACAAAGGTAAAAAAAAAAAAAAAAAAAAAAAAAAAAAAAAAAAAAAAAAAAACTTTTTTTTATCGTTTTTAATTTATTGAACGTATTTTCTAGTAGTAAGATATTCGAATAAGACTTAAGTGGTTATTCACTAATGAATAAAAAGAAGACATAGTGCTATCATCTTTAATTTGCAAAAAGCTATTCAGAATAAAATTATTAAAATTCTAAATTTTGAATGCAATTTAAACAAAATAAAATTATTAAAAATATTTTAACATTATCCTAGAGAAAAGTTAAAGGAACAGAGAAAAAAAAAATTGAAATTATTTAAAAGTTTGTTTTTCATATTTTTCAACTTAATATTTTTTTTCAGCATTATAAATAAATAAAACCATACAAAAATAACATGTTTATTTATTTTCGTGTCTCTAGAATAGTTAAGAAAAATCCCAGAGAAATTGATTAAATACCAATGATTACTTATAAAATATCATCTTTGGAAAAATTGATTATTTAACTAATAATATAGAATAAAATACTGAAAAATATCAGTAGCTGATAATTTAAAGGCTTTACAGTTCAAATGTAAAGTAAGCATTCATCATTAAGAATGACAATTAATAATGTTAAAAGCATATTATTTAAAATGCGTACCACCATACAGTGTCACTTTACACCTGTAAATTAAATGTGCTTTTAAAACTACTTTTCCTTCAAATTCTTAAAAGCAAAAGTGTTGTTGACTTAAAATTTTCCGAGTTTCTGTTCTATAAATTACATGTGGTTTAAATGTTTCAAATATTTCGTAACTTGTTTGTCAACACTTTTTCACCCATGCGAATAAACATTCGCAACAAGCATTTTAACTCTTGCTTGTACATTTTTAAAAAAGCAGCTTGTCTTTATTTCCTTGAAAAATGTTTCCAGTGGCGCAGGCAAATTCTCTAGTAATTACCATGACTACAATTTTAATTACTAGCATTCCTTTCACTTTCTTCCTTTCCTTAAATTCTGCCATTTAAGCATTTTGTTCTTTGGGAAGAACAGTTTTCACCTACAAAAAGACGCTCATTTCGTTCTAAAAGCAAAATGAGTAAATGTCACGGTGTTTCGAAAATCATTTTGACTTCTCTGGATACTTTTTTGAAAGAACACAATATTTTTTTCACTGAATGAACTTCATTTTTTTGAGTTCCCTGCCTTCTATAAGGCCTTTTCTATAGAAACAATTATTTTACAAAGAAATGAAAGATCTCATTTCCAATAATATTCCATGAGACAAAAATGAACTGATATTTTTTTCTCCTAATCCAAATTGTAATTGATTATATCAAATCTTATTATTTTAAAAGAGCAATTCTTGTAGATATATATGAATTTATTTCTTACATCTTGTAAACGCTTCTAACGATTTGAGTCAAATTTTATATTTAGATAAGGCTTTGCTTTTTAAATTTGCCAATATAGATGTTCAATAATAGAAATCGCGATTTTACACACACACACATTTTTTAATAACTAAATATTGTAACGAAACTTATTCTAACATGGCGCGGACTGAATGGCTTAATTAATGATAGAATGACGTGAACTGAAATTGACAGCTCGCAAGTTCATATCTGACTCTAGACAAGTTGTCTAAAAATTGTTTTGTTATTGATTTACTTTCTGTTATTTGTAGTTTGTTCTAGAATGTTCTTATAATTTCTGTATTTTTCTAATTCTGGAAGATTCGAGTCATTTCGTTTTGTGGATAAAAATAGATGTAAGGTTTAGTTCCTTGAATAAAGTCTCGAGTTGAGATTAGCGTGTGTTATCTTTGACTTTAGCTAACACGGGTTTTATCTACGCTAAATTCGTCTATGCGACAATATTGACATGTGGCTCTACATGACCAGCGCAAGTGTAACAGGGATATTGTAGTGGTTAGGGCTTCGAATTCCCATGCGTCTTTCTCTTGTTCTATCTAGCATTTGCAATTCAATTAGATTTTACCTATAACTTTAAATCAGCCATAAAATAAGATTTTATTTACAATTTTACAAAAAAAAAATACCGAGTGAAGATTGATTTTCGAAATATTATTGACAAAATTTAGATCGTTTTTTTGAATATATATTTTTTTGTAGATGAGGTAAAAGGGAATTAATGCACTCGTTTCTGTGATTTGGGTTCTGCTTTGAAACTGCAATAAGGAAAACTTGGAATAAACCTCGTGATTTTCATAAGTCATCAAATAGTGACAAGAGCATCTGAATTAGCAAACACTTTCCCAAGGACTGATTCTGCAATCTTCGGTTAATAGTAGTTTTCACAAGATCCATAAATGGTTGTAAATTGATGCAGTTAGCAATCTTCTAAGTCTTCAGCAGAAACTATGCTTCAAGGTCAACAAAATCAATTCATGCAAACTGTGGATCCTGAGTAAATAATTCTGGTCAAATTTTATTGCATTTACATCCCGAGTAAATAATTCTAGTCAAATGTTGTATGTAGTTCCCAAGTAAATAAATCTGGTCAAATTTTATTGAAATTTGTAAATTTTTCTCTTCTTTCGCCTCTTCATGTGTTAATTAAAACAAGAATTAAAAGAATAAGATTGATAAATTAATACGATATGAAAATACTTCTTCAGCGGATAAGATTTAATAGGCAAGCGCACTCACAATTATATATATATATATATATATATATATATATATATATATATACTTAGAGTGAAATTAATTAGAATTATCCAATGAAGAAATATACATCCTGTATATTGTCAACTATATAATATGGATAGTTTAAGTTTTATGGTGTAAAAATCATTAGGCTTTTAATGCAGCACTATGACTGAAGTTTAAGGAACTATCAATTACAAAGATCATAATAAAAAACATACAAGCATGGTTATATAAAATCTAGATGCTGTTTAAATAAGAAAAAAAAACCCTTGAAGATAAACAAAAGATACCATGCAAGCTTTCATCTAATAATTTAGATAATGATATTGCATTTTTTCTTTGCCTTTTTGTAATGATATTGCATTTTTTTTTCTAAAGTAAACGCAGAATATAAAAGTGCGTGCGTGTTTATTATTATTATTATTTACGGGTTATAATAATAATAATAATAAAAACTAGCAATTTTTGCTATAAATCTATTTTTTATTCAATATGTTACTGTTACTGAGTTAAATAAAAAAAAATTCTACCGTTTTCTTTTGTTGTTGTTGTTGTGTATTAGCGTCTGTGTATAAATAATTGCAATGTTTTTAGCATATCTTTTTTCTTCTTGGGGAAATAAGAAAAATAAATGAAAAATAAATGCCTCTGTAGGGAAATCGACACTGTTTATCACTATTTAAAGGAATGTATAGAAATCTCGGAACCAAGAAAGAATCTGAAAGTTGAAAATAATGACTTAAGTACAGTACTGATGGTACCAGGTAATTTTAAAACTCTGAAGGACAAGATATTAAAAATTGGCAGTTTTTTACCAACTGTTCGAAAGTTTGAAAGTGTTCGGATTTCTATTATTGTGAAATGATAATTTGGAGAAATACTTAGAATTTCACGAGATTTTCTTTTAGTGATGGTCTGTTCCTTGTTTAATAGGAAGATGAGAAGGAAGGTCAGTAATTGACCACTTTGTTCCAATTAACTAGAAGAGAATGTAAGTTTGATGAATCGGTCGATGTAAGGATGGACAATCCTAAAGATAGCAGTCGGCCACAACAAATCCTGTCGATACTGCAATATTCAGTGGTGGTGGGGTGGTCGGCTGTACACAAGAATAAGAAGGATATTTTTTTCCTTTATATATTCTTCCCAATTATTGGTTGTGTTCTAATTATTTTATAATCAGAAATTCTAATTATTCTATAAATGGAAATAATAGAATATTTTATCGATGTTAAGTGTTAACATTAATTGCTGTTCCTCTTACATTTTAACATTAATCATCCTCGCAAGCATTGTTTTCTTCTCATAATGAAATCGATACTTATTTTCACTATAAGTGTTGTGTATAAGTCGCTGCTTTAGATTTGCCTTTTCTAATGTAATAACTTTATTAGCACCGAATATAGTACGACATCTTCAAAAAGTTGCTAGATCTGAAAGCCATATAATATCGTGATATCATTTAATATTCTTGGAACATTTTGTGTTAAAAAGAAAAAGTACATTACCATTATTCTTACATTTTCCAGTATTTTTTTTATATCTTGAAGTACATAACGAGGAAAAAATCTTATTTGAAACTCAAAAGTTTCAGCAATTAAAACCCAAGAATTTCGAAATAAATTTGTAAAAAAACATATCTGACATCATTTAAATGAATTCTTTTTAATAAACTAGGATCATTAAATAAATGTACATAACCAGTATCAAATCAACTATTTCATTGAAATAAATAACTTAACCTAGTTCATTCGCTTAATGATGAGTGGTGGAATTTAAAATTAAAACGAGTTATCATGTTTTAATTCAAAATTTGATGAAAAATCTGAATTTATTCGTTAAATATATTAATGTAGAAAGTAAGCGGATTTTATTTAAAATTTTACACGAATTACTGAAATTAAAACCGAATTTGCAACTGACTGGAATTAAAATAAACTTTTTGTTCGCTAATGAGAGTTTGTAACTTGAGTGTAATTTTAAATTGATGGGAATTGATACATAATAACAAATCTTACAAACAGCATTAAATCAACATACACCACAGAAATCAGTTCAGCAAATCTTCCCGCTTTCTAGTGAATAGCTGAATTTAAAATTAAAGCGAGATATTCTATCTGAATGAATAATTTGATTGAAAAATCTGAATGTTGAATATATTTGAGAAAAGCATGTGAGCGGAATTGTTCAAAATTTATTCGTGAGTCGTGGAAGTTAAAACCATATTCGCGGCAGAAGTAATACAATATGGATGTTTTCTATTAGTTAATGAATGCTTGAGTTTCTATTAGTTAATGATTAGTTAATTAATCATTCCTTGGGAAAAAATTGCTTTAGTGGTAGTGTTATCTTCTTTAGGTTTCATAATAGTTATAATGATAAAGTGTAAACTAAATACTAAAATGCAAAAATTATTAAAATCAATACTTCTATCTTTTGGAGCATTAATTCTTTCAAAATGAATTTCAGTTTAGCTTGAATGCATTAACGTGAAAATGTTTGAAACTATTATGTTTGAAAATCGCATTTGACTACAAGTTGATTCACCAGGATAAATACTTGCTCATAATTTTAATATTTTGTGTAACTTGTTTAATAGCTTCCTTAGAAGAATATTATTAACTTTCAAAGTTTGATAGACATATAACTCGCACTATTTTAGAAAACCTTTCTCTATTTTGTTCATTGTTTTATGTTATTTCTTAGTTTTTATACATCTACTTATATTATAGAAAAGCGGAAACGTTTAAAAATGTGAATACTTTAAATATTGTTCATTTTTTTATTTCTGAAATTCAACATTAACTGTACACACAACAAAATTTTAAAAATATTATTAAAAGCATGCCCTATACTGAAGCTTGCTCAGCATAGAAAAAATAAACTGAATTTTCATATCTCGTCTACTAACAATTTTAGAAGAGCCATAATGAAAATATTAGAAGTGTTAAAAGAAAATTATTTGAATTCAGCAATAAAATATATTGCTCTAAATTGTGCTTAGAATATTTTTTAAAAATTAAGTAAATGTAAAAGAATATTAAGGGAAAATTGGCGTATCTATATACCAAATGAAAAGATAATTTCTTGAATGCTAAATTAACGTAAAAGTTATTTAATGCTGTAATATTTTCGGAAGTTTTCGTGAAAAAAACGTCAAATAACTTTAAAATTAAATTTTAATCAAAAATTCAAGAAAATTTGTCCAAGATGCACCTTTTCCTTTTTAAAAGTATGTAAGTATTATTTATGTTTGGTAGTTTTGGTTTAAACGATTTAACTTGTAGTGAGTCACATACACACTTTCATCATCATTATTAGAAGAGATAGAGATTAAAACAGATTTGTATGTAATTTGCATAATAAAGCAGAAAAGTTAAATAGACCGAAATCTTACTGGATGTTTTCTTTAGTCAATTTGAAAGTATACACAATGGTGAAGAAGAAAGAAGCCGTATTCTCTAAATGTTCCACAGGAAAGAATTGAGCATTCGCCATTCTATCATTTAAACCATGTCACGAGATCAATTTGTGGACGAATTGCAACTTCCTTATTTGAATCGAGTTCTTTGCTGTTTGTTATATAAAAGAACGAGTTAAAATATCTGCAATGAAAGTGCAAATAAATACAGAGCTAGAAAGAGCATAAAGAATTTTCGAAAACACATAAAAAACACTTAGTTTGGTGACAGTTTGATTGGTGTCATTTCCACTGAATAAAATGATATTTATACTTAAGGATTCAATTATTACCTGAATGAACTTCATCGAGAGGAGAATTACTTTTATGAATGAAAATTGAAGGGTGAAAGAATTCTTAGGGGGGATTGCTTAACATGGGAAGCAAAAACATTTTTATCCAGTTTTATTTAATTTGACTTATTACGATTTGTTTTATGCTTGCAAAGGAGGAGTTTTCTGTAACTGACTTTTGATTCTCTTAAAATTTTGAAAACTTTGAAAGATAATACTCAGTCTTAATTTTTCTGAACTTAATTATTTAATCAATTAATCTAACTTAATTTCTTCCCATTCGAATGGTTAAAGAATTGGAAAAAAATTTGAAGTTTTCATAATATTTAATACTGAATTATAAATTAAAAGTTAAAGAGAAAACACTTACTGAGATCATAATCAAATTTATTTTTATTACTCTAATGAAGAAAATGGATATGATGATGATGATAAATTTTATGATATTTATTACAAGTATTGACCCGAATGCAGAAAATGTGTTGCCATGACTCACTTTGGCGCGAAAATGCATTGGGCTAAAGCCAATTTTCACCATCTGGTGTTTATTTTTTTATAGTAGAAAAGGAAAACGTTTATTCTTCAGAATCACTTACATCATTTAAAGTCATTTGTATACTAAGACGGCCTTCTAAGATCTTGAATTTCAACTTGATTAAAAAGTATGCAGTGCCTTTGTTCGGGAATGTAAAGCAAACGGAAACCTCACAACATCAATGAAAAACTAAAAACAATCACAAATTATAACTAAAAGAATGGCAGCATATAATCTGTAGCAATGGCTTTGGGGATAAAAGATTTAAACATAATTTTAAAAAGAATACATTTTTATTAGTGTATTAAAAAGAAGATGGTTTTAATATAATCTCCTGCTTTTTATCTTTTAATTTTTAATTTATTGTTATCCATATTAATATATTTTCGAAACAAATAATTTTGAAATTTTTTAATAGATGGAGCCACTTATTTGGAATCAAAATTTATTTTGGTTAATCAAGTAATTGATAATCAAGTTCTGAAAATATTAACTATCATTGAAAATATACAAGTGCACAAAATTTAAAAATTTTAGAGCAAATTCAGTAGATGAATTACAAATATCGGTAGATCAGTTATAGTTACAACAAAGTTAAAAAAAGAATGTAATGAAAATAATTTACACATTAAAAATCAATTAGATCATTAATCTTCATTCATCTGAATTGTTAGTTGGCTGTAATATTTTAGCCAATATATATTCCATAGATATAAAAAATAACAACAACTGAACGATATGAAAGTTAATCAAAATTTTTTTGGATAATATTTTTGAAATGTTTGGTTAAGATATCGATCGTGTTATTAAAACGTTTAAATATTTACTTTATTTTATCTTATCTTATTTTAAGATTTTTCTGTGATTATCTTATTTTTTTTCTGTTGACTTTAATATTTTGTCCATGACTACACTATACAAAAAGATCTTTAATAAATATAAAATTCGAAGCATATGTGAAAATAAATAATGATGATGATAAGTGTTATTTGACTTTCAAATGATATTAAATTTGCATGTAAGATTTTCTATAATGAAGACATGAAACTACTTTCAAAGAAATCTTTCAGTATTACAAAAAATGCATAGCTTTAAAATTTTTTAAAAACTTCGATTAAAACCGTTTTATTCTATCGAAATAAGATTTTGTCTTCAATATCTTAGAACGTAATTCAGAACAAAAATATGCTTAAGTCGTTTTTAAGCTTTGCCTTGGAGGGGATTTACAGATTAAGTCGTGTTTGTAAAAAACTTTGAAGACGGAGTAAAAAAAATGTAGAAGAAACATTTCTGCAGAGAGATCAACAATTCCAAGCAGCGAATCTATTTTGAAACTTAATAAATAATGATTTATTGGATTAAGAGTGACTTTGAACCTTTTTTTAAGTATTATATTCAAATCTCATTCGTTTTCTTGCAACTATAAAGATAAAGAAACTGTATTTATGTTTGTTGTTAGTTTTTAAAGTACTGGGTATTATTGAGTATACTTTATTCAAGTTAAGTTTATCAAGTAAATCGTCGCACTTTTATCATACTAACTTTTGTACACTTTCCCATTAATTCAAACTTTGCTATTTGTATAGTTTATAAATGCATGAAAGATTATATAATACACAACAAAGCGTTGGTTTGCTGCAAATCTTATGTTAATTAAACTAATCAATACGTTACTATGTTTATCTGATAATAATAAAGTGGAATGTGGGTGTATGTCTTTCTACTCCTGTGGGTGAAACTCTACAGACCACATAGTTTACCAAATTTAGTACATCTAGATTAACTAAATTTGGTAACTAGATGTACTAAATTTGGTAGGACTATATTATGCAATGTGGGAATATGTACCTAGGAACAATACTTTAAAAAATTATTTTAATAATTTAATAAATTAAGAATTATTGAAATTTAATAATTTAAAAATTAAGTTAAAAAGTAAGCTAAGGCTTTAAATAATATCATCCCCAGTTTTAAAAATCTGCCATAAGCGCTCTCAATAAATATTATTAAATACCATTAATAAATAATATTGTAGACGAATCTGCAAATTTGCTCTCTTTTTTATTGGATTACTTGAGGGTAACTGATATATAATTCTCTAGATATTTTACAAAAGATTTTTTAACGACACTATAAAAATTATCCATGATTTTGAAAGCTATGATTTATAAAGTTTGCTAAATTTGAACTGCTTGGAGAGTTTTACATATACAGTGATAAAGAAAAAATTCTAAAAAAAAAGTAATAAAATTTTTTATAGTATATTTTTATGACATGCACATTTAACTCGACAAAACAATTCCTTAAAAGTTTATGTAATTTTCAATTAAAATAACTGACATCCCGATTGGACCCAGTTTTTCTAATTTGGGGAACCGAATTATTTCAGTATAATGAAACCAAAAATAACTAAATTTTACACAGCATATTAACATAAACGTGATACTATATCAGTTTTTTTTCACCTCTTCATATCTATACATTTAAAATAATTAGGAAAATCGATGAACTAGTCACCTAGCCTGAGCTACTGATCAGATTTTGCCAAAGGATCGACTGCCTTTCACCACATGCTATTTTTTGAGAGAAATTGAATAAACGAATCTTCATTGTGCATTCTTTGTACAGAAAT
>JAPMOR010018079.1:210228-238086 GCA_026543865.1 Argiope aurantia | reverse complement strand
TGCCGATCTCAGGTTTTGAGAGAAATCGAAAGCACAGTATTTAATTGTTAATTTTTTTGTATTTTGTAAAATTACAAAACCATTGTTTATTTTCTTTTAAACCACATTTAATTGAATGCCATTTCTCTTTTTTTTGTGCCTTTTCTTTGTTTCATTTTTTGCTTTGGTTGAAAAGTGAATATGTCCCACTTAACATTAATGAAGACTATTATAATTTTTTGGAGTTATTCTTCAGGTTTATTTTAACATTCCAGTTTAGGCTTTTGTATTCCAATCTAAGCAAGAAGCTTACCCTCAAACCGTATTTGTAAAATAATTATAATAGATTTTAGTTAACAAATTTCTTATCTATATTTAAAATAATATTTTTGTAATACTTTAAAACAACGTTATTGAAATAATGACATCAAAATCTTAATAATAGAGGTTCTCTAATTGTAAACCACTTTCTCTCAAAATTGATATAACATTTACGTAATATGATTTTCAATTTTACTACTCAGATATCAAATAGAATGGAAGTTACCGGTCCAATTCCGATATTTGCATTGATTCATGAAAAGATTTCTCTCCCTTTAAAATTTACATCCTGTTACCTTTTTTTGTTTCAAATTTAAAAAAAAAATTAGAACTATATTTTGGGAAACAGAAAGTTAGAGGTTTATAGCTATCTACAGAATGATTAAAGACATTAGAAATTTGTTGCACGAAGGATATGAAATTCTTATGACTTAGTTTTTAGATTTTTTTATCGACTTCTAAGCAAAGAAAATCACTGGTAATATTATCCTTTCAATTTTATAATATAATTTCGATACGATGTATTTTGTATTTAGTTTCATAATATAATCAAGTTCGAGCGATCATTTTAGATATTTTCTTATTAATCATTTGTACCTAAAATTTAAAACTGGTTTATAGTTCTATAAGTAACAACCTCATCCCAATTTTCATCTGTTTACCTCAGTACATCATTGAGTTTTATGCTGACTAAAACACTAGATAAATAATTATATTTCACACAACCGATTTAATTTACAAATTGACAAAATCTTCAATGCTGACATAATACAGAACACTAAATTTTTACTGCCGTCCTTGTTGATTTTTTTTTTTTTTTGCTTTCCTCTGTTTTAGGTCGATTGATTTATAAATGAACGCAATTCCAAATACGATTTCTTTTCGGATTGGAAGAAATTTAAATAGTAAAATTCATCAAAATCAAAATGTAACATTTTTGAATGGTTACTATTTTTTATCTTTGCATTTGAACAAACTAAAATAAATCGTAGTACAGCACTGTCTTTCCCGGACGGAAAAGTTAATTTCTTTTCAAAAAGGGAAAATCGTATAGTTTGAAATTTAAAAAATATTATACGCGGCTGGTAGCACTGTTAGAAAATTAATCGCCAACATCCGGACTATTGCCCCATCTCCGATATTCCCTGGAATGGAGATTAATGTCGTTGTAGAGTAGTGTTTCAGAGAAAAGAAGAGAAGCTGCCCGATTTACGTTGGCGGTTAAAGCTCTTTAAGACGAAGAAAGAAGAATGTGTTCTTTCTCCGTATGGCTTTGGCGAAGAAAGGAATAAGAAGATGGGGAACAAGAGTCATCTGTTTTCCAGTGTTTTCGAATTGCTGTTAAAGTGTAGATCAGTAGTTAAGAAAGAGGAACTAAAGAACCTTCTTAAGTAAAGTCAGCTTTTGGAAGGTTGAGTGAATGTTTTTGAATAAAATCTATTCACAGTACTATAAATACGATATAAATGGATTAGGTTTGTCAGAAAGACTTAATAGTGAAAGAATCAAACTTATCCAAATTCTGCCAAATGATTAGATATTAACAGTTAAATAAATTTGCTAATAGGGAGATACAAAATAAGATAAATTCTGGCGATTTTCAGATATCTTCAATTCATAGAACCTTGAAATTTACTTAATGAACAGTATGAATGGATAAAATTTTCTTCATTAAATGGCAACAATAGTGGTGTAGTGATCGGCGGAAAATTTTGTAAATTCTTTCCAAGAGCTGACAAAAATATAAAATTCTATCATGAAATAAAATACTTAAATTAAAATGAATAATTTCTTGTAACTGATCTGGCAGTTGATTACTTATTTTCTAGATACAATAAAAGATACTTAAGTATTTTAGTGAACATTGATAAATTTTCTCTATATATTTGTTATTGTCTATTATTTCCAAACTCCCCCTTATATTATTTCTGATGTTAATATTCCTTTCTCTTAACAAATATGAATTTTCCAGTGATAGATAAAATATCGGTAGATAAGAGTTTTTACCTATTTCTTACATAATAAACATAATTTCTTACATATAAACAGATTATGTAAGTTTTCGTTTTTTGTTTAACAAAAGAAAAGATACTGTAGCGTTGTTTTAATATAAATTAAAAAATTAAAACAAGCTATCAACATCAAAAGATGCAAATGTATTACGATATAAATGACCTTACTGATATAGCCGACTAATATGATCACCAACTTGTTAGTAGGGAATAATGATTTCGTTTAATTTCAATGGAATTTCTTATAAATAATTTAATAATCATGGTTCGCCTTTAGAATGTAATTTTAAAATTTAAATTATAATAGACAATTAAATCCGTGCATTTTAGTAGCTTTACACTTATTCTGTTCATTAACTATATGAACGTCCGTAATTTAGACATAATACCATGAAACTAGCGACGCACATTTTACATCTAGCGGCGTGTTAGATGAAAAAAATGTTCCCTAAAAAAGACTACCATCCCTTTTGCAGCTATCATTTTTTTAGCTTACTCAATAAATATGTTTATGATCATAAATGACATTGCAGTCATATTTTAAAAAAAGCAGAAAAACGAATAAAATAAAGTAAAATTCATTAGGATTCGATTTTAGTTTTAAAAAAATTATTCAACTTATAGATACAGTAATTCAGATTTCTGAAATAACCTCTACAATAACAGACATTGTTTAAGAAGATGGACAGAGAGAGAATGAGAAATGTGAGGGATTCTCTTCTATTTTTCGCAGCCTTATTTTTTAGTTAATGTTATTTTTCATAGTAAACTTTTATTAAAATTGTGGTGACCAAACAAAACCAAACACTTTAAGTACACCATGGCATGAATAACGGAATCAGTTGTAACAATGTAAGTAGAATTTCTAAAACAATTTATCATGTATGTGAGTGAAAAGCTATAATATAACTAGAAACATGACTGGACAGGGATGAAGAATATAATGGAGAATCTCTCATTAGCTGATAGAAAACTTCTGGAAAGAATGAATTTGCTGGCAAATAATGTATGAATATGTTTCAAGCATGGGTATGTCGAAAATGAGATACTTTTATCTAATAATAAACGCCTATATATTACAAATATACCTATTTTTACTATACAGATTGTCACGCTTCTGATCTCCACATAGCTGTTCTCACCTCAAGAAGATGAACTGAAGAAAGAGGAACAGTTGAGCGAGAGTGTGGTGCTGATACCGGTAAAGTTGATGGGAACTCCAAAAAATGAGTTAAAATTTAAATTGGATTTTATTTTTACATATGTAAATAGTTATGGATAATTTAATCCTTAAACTTTAATAAACTTGTGTTACCAAGACAAATGTCGTCACTTGTATTAAAGCACGTGACACAGATTATTGTCTCAAAATTCCTATGTAATCACCAAATTTAGATATCAGCCTTTCTATAAGCAGTCGCAATATCATTTTTTGCAAATCGCAGTAGCAAACAGTACTATCTGTGATTTTTGTATAGTATTATTGATATTTTTTTTACCGATAATGGCATGATTTTGTAACTTACTTCTCTAATTAAAGTCTATTTGTGAATGACATATACACAAAAATTTTGCGTCACTATTTCTAGTTATGGAGAATCAAAAAAATCCAATATATTGCTTTTAAATTTAGATATATTTGTTGTTTCCAAGCAAGAATTTATATTTATTATATTATCTGTTAAATTTAAATGATATGTATATTACTTGCTAAAACCATATGGGAACAACAACATATTTTAAAATAATTTAAATTTATTACATCCACAAAACACCGAACATTTATCAATAATGACAAATATTTACATTGATTTCTAATTATTTAAACAAAATTCTTTTTTAAATTTGTGACTATGAATACGTGTTCACTCCTTTGTGTCACAGTTCTGGTTGAACTGTATACTTTTTTTTGTACTTTTTGCGCTGTTATTAGTGTGCATGTATAGTTATATAAAGTGTATCCATCAATTCAGGTAATATTTTATTAAAATACATTAAATGATGGCCAAAGATGCGACTAATTGGTGTCTTCCGTTTACTAGAAGTCTAGCTTTCAAACTGCATTCTATATTCAATTTTAATGATAAATCAATACATTTTTGGGATAAATCGATAAAAAATATATCTTCACTTTTGTAAAATCGAGTTAATAATGATCTTATCACATTACTAGTTTTCACATCACATTTAAATTTAAAAAGTTAAGTTTGAATTTCAAATCTTATTTTAATAAACAAGTCTGTTCTTTCACATAGCCATAATGGAATATAGTTGGTGTTGAATATATTTTCTTATCAAATGTTTTTTTTTAATATAACTAATACTTTAATATAAAATATTGTATAAAATCTTCTTACTGATTTCCTTTTAATTTTCAGTTAAAATAAGAATATTAGTTGTGCTTAACAATTTTAAATTTCATAGCTCTGTGAGAAATTACAGAATGCATCAGATATTTAATAATTGACAACAACTAATTTCTTATATTATCAATTATTTGACTTCAATTTGGTATTATAAATTATTTTATATTATTAATTAAGCTATTAATAACTTTTTACGAATGACATGAAATTTATTTAAATATTGTGAGTGGCAATACAAAAACAAACGAATAAATAAGTTTTTATTCTTTTAATACGAATTATAATATTCATGATAAATTAATGTTTTATATATGAGAAGCATAAAATCCTTATGATTTTAGTTAATAAAATACTAACTAATGAATTTTAATGGAATCTTCATTGAAATTTCCTTTATTCTTAATAATATTTATTAAGTAAAACGATAAAAATCTAACGAATTTTTCAAATTTCTTTCACTTATAAACTATTGATGGATATTCACTTTTATTCATATTGTCTAAAGTTTCTCTAAAAAATAAAAAATAAAAAGATTAAACATTCTTTTTTCAAAATAAAGAGCAAACGATTTTGTGACTAATGCCATTTCTCCCCCCAAAAATGATATCCAGAAATGCATATCTACAACAAGTATGATAGCCATTAAACAACTGCTTCCTTTCCATATTAAAAGAGGAAAGAGTGCATTTGAAAGAGTAAGCAGTGAAATGCCCGGCTGTAAACGGCCTGTTGAATCACCAGTTTTCTCGAACGCAACGTCCCATAGAATTGCCTGCAGATATGACTGTATTTTCATATCCCAACAGAATAGATAATACAGTCACTCCAAGCAGTATGCTGCTCTGTCCACAACAACTGTTAGGCAAATATTGTAAACATTTCAAAAACTGCATCTATCTATTTGGAATACATTTCAGAGAAGTTTCTTAGGGTTATGGTTGAATCTGGAATTTGGCGAAGAATGTTACTGAAATGTTTAAACTGGTATCGGTTTCTCAAAATGGTGTTATGCATGCATTAAATGAAGCTAGCAATGATGCCAAATCACTTGAGCGAAATGTTTAGTGTTTATTGTTATAATTAGTTCTAGATGATAAAATTGCAATCTCAAAAGGAAATATAATTTGATGGAGTAGGCGAATGACTTGTACGTAGTGAATAAAACCATCCTGTAAGTGAGTAGAAATATGAGAATTCGAGCATTTTATTTTGATATTTTCAAAATTATTTCTCCGTTATTTTACGAATTTTGGATAAAAATAGACTTTTGACACGAAAATTTGTTTACCAATTCGTAAAAATATGCAAATATTGGGTCTTTTTTATGCACGTAGAAGAATGTATTAATAAATAAACTACACCGAAAAATTCTGTAATAGCATTGATAAAAAAATTGTAGTTTTTTATTAAAGAATGCGAAAAATATCATTTTAAGTGGTTATGAAGATGATTTTATAATTTTAGAAGTTACTTTTTTATTATGAGTAATTTACTTGTTCGTTTTCCTTAAAAATAATATAATTAGAATATGGTTATTTCAAATAATGCTGAGTAGAATTATTTTAATTTCTAACTTACAATGGCTCATCTTATGAATAAAAATAATTATGTATTTATTAAATATGAATTAAGGAAAGAAACCAGCTAAATAAAATTCATAAAAAAAGTTTTTTTATTGAAGAGAAAATTTCATTAATAATCTAAAATTAAAAATATAAAACCTTGCTTATCTCTAATGAAACTACTAAGAATTACATAATAAACTAAATCCCTGGAATTAAAATATTTTGCTTCAAAATGTAATAAAAAACTACTGATAATCATGTCTTCTTCATTACATAATCAATCATAGTAAAAAAAAAACCCTGAAAGAAGTGAGATGTAATTAGTATTTGCAACAAACGTAATTTAATCATTTAAATTCCCGATGAATCTTATTTGGAGTTGTAGGCGGTATACGAGAAGAATATACAGCGATGAATAATATATGGGGTGCACATCGTGCCCTAAAGTCAAACTTCTAAAGCAATAGAGGTAGTATATACTTTCAGTTAGAAAAAAAGCTTTAAAAAACATAAATAATTTTATAAAATGAAGTTTGAATACAAAAAAAAACTGTACAAAAACATTACAAAATTTAAATATTTATACTTTTTCTAGATCTTGTTAGCTGTATTTATTAAAATATTCTTGCCACATTATCATAAAATGGTCACCACATTATATAAAAAATTTTTTTTTTACCCATCTAGTCTGGAACAGAGTTACGAAAGTTTCAATATCATAATTTTGTATGTAATAGATTTTTCTATAGTTACCCTGAATAAGATTAACAAATCAATGGGCAGCGCCTTCTCTAAACTGCCATTATTGACTTCAAATGCTAAAATTCAAATATTTGTAGCTTGCAAGTTCTAAATATTATTGAGTTATTTAAAATGTTACTATACTAATAATTGAACTGGATAATTGTATGGCCTGGTCCTATTGTATATAATAATAATATTTATGTATTTTATAAAAATGCCTTTACATGCAGGCAACATAAATTGCAATTTTTCATGTCATTTTAAATATTTTTATGAATTTGTAATGTTGCTAAACAGCATAGTTCCATGGTAAGGGAAACGCTTCTACAGATAGTTCTGATGGATTTTTTATGATTGTCGAGTTAATGACTCACAGCCTTGACAATTTAGCGATGAATTTGAAGACTTTGGAGATAAAATCGAAAAAAGTTTCTCATATTGCTGGAATTTTGGCGATATATCGATTTAGACTTGAGTTAAGGCAATCTTTCTAGAACTTTCTATGCCCTGTTACGGAAACTACAAAAAGACTGGAGACAGAACTGTAATTAGTCAGTTCGGAGTTTGAATTGAGTTGTTGGTTGAGTTCAGCTCAAAATATAAGAAATATATACGAAAATATAGAAATATATAAGAATAGCCTGTTGAAAGTACCAAACGATCAAAAGATGTGAGTAAGTGAGCGATTTCTTTTACTTGGTACTATTACTATTATTCCCTATCGAATTTTTTTTTTGCTTGTGAAATGCTGTTATTGTATATAATTCGACTGTGTTTCGTTGCATGTATATTCATATTTCATGTGGATTGAAACGACATTATTTGTTAGAACCTGTTTGGAATGCTTCATCACATCATATAATGCATCGGACTTCGATTTTTGTAAAATTTCCATTACAGTATTTTTTTAAAATTGAAATTATGAAACTACTTCTAAGGATATTAAATTCAGGATATTGGGCATAATATTAAAATAAATACTGCGCACGTTGTATAATAATAATTGCTGAAACACTAAAGACGAATTTGAATAACGATTAGAAAAGTGAGGTGAAGAAGATTTTCCTAAGCATTTCTCTCTCTCTTCCATCCTTATTTTTCATATCCTGAATATAGAAATATATACCAATACAATTTGGCGTCATTATAATAAAAATATTATCTTTATAGGACTTTTAATAGAAATACTAAAATTCCCATACCCAAAATAAAGAGATAAATTTTTAAAAAATATATAATATACATATATTTAAAGCTTTACATCAAAATTATTTATTTCGCTTAAAAAATGCAAAACAATAAGTAATATAATTTCATGTTTTCAAAATTGTAATCTTCGATAGATAATTCCTTTATAATTATCACCATTAAAAATTAAAGGGAATATTTAGTAAAAAAACAAAACAAAACAAAAAAAAATATTTTTTTGCCAACAACAACAACAAAAAAAGCTTTAGGTATGAAAATATCTGATTTTAAATCTTATGAAAAACACGTGATTTTTACATAATTAATAATTCATTTTACAAGCAGATCAATTTTTTTTTGTGAAAAATGTAATATTTTCTAAGAGGGAAAAAATATTTAATTGGAAAAAAGTGCATTTCGTTAAAGAGATTTGAAAAGAAAAATAACTTTATTAATTTTCATCATAAGATGCATTTTTTTTTTTTCATTTTTGAAGAGTAATTTGATAAAATGATTTACTCACTTTTTAGAACAGAAAATGTAGTAAATTTCAGAAATTTTTTTTCGCTTGTGTATAGTTTATTTCTGATACATAACTTAATCACAAGGATTAATAAAAAAATAAGAAACAAAAAAGCTATAATGTTTTCAAATTATGAGTGTATAAATAAAACAGAGCATATTCAATGTATTCACTTATGTATATATTATGTAATCAAGTAAATATAAAATTTAAGTAAAAAGTAAGTTTTAAAATCTAAGCGAATTCAGATTTATTTGACTCAATTTAGTACAATTAGTTCAGTTGGAGGAATATTCTAATGAAATTGTTTTTCTTCACCAATAAGTATTGCTGCCATATACTAAGATATATTATCACATTTAACAATGCAAAATTTTAGTTACAAATTGTAGGTAATTATTGATTTATTAATTATTGATTTATTAATGATAATAATTATGACAATAATAATTAAATCGCGGAAGAAGAAGGATGCTGGATGCTGATTTTCCCATTCATTATTACAACGTATTTGTTTTCTTTCAATATCTGCTCGCTATTACAGAAAACAATCAATAGTCAATAATGTTTCCTGAAGTAAAATTTTTAATAATTTTTTGGGAGAAGCAAACATTTTATTTGATGAGACCAGATTATTTCCAACAATACAACCTTATCAAATAGACTTATCTCTAATCTGACTAACTATGATCAGATCTGATTCAGCATCCAAAAACAAGCTTCTTAGAAAGGCTAACATAAAACCCATCAGAATCTTCCTAAGTTTGTTGTCTGCAGATTTACCTACTACTTTCTGTTAAAATTAATGAAGAACCAACTAATCCATGGCTTGTTGATATCACAGAATTTCCAGGTGCTCTTCCCTCGTTTGAGTTAAGAAGTCTTTCTCAAGGCACATCCCTTCGAAACAAGGCGATTTGATTAACTATCTCCATAAGGAACTTCTGAACTTGCCTTATCTCACAATTATGACAGAGGGGTCTTCGAGGAATAATTAGTAGATCGAACTCATTAAGGTGTGTCATTAAGCTCTTGCGATATATTTCACATTAAGGATAATTTGGGGAGAGCGTAGTTAAAATGTTTCATATTATCGATTTATGTGAAGTGTTAATAGTTTTATACAGGTTAAGTAATACAGTCTTGTGAGAATAAAAATGACTTAATAACCACGAGTGTCTGTGAAAATTATAGGTGGAATAATGTTGTTTCATTATAATGCGAAGTTTTGTTTTTTTATTTATAATGCTATAGAAGCTAAAAATGTGAAAATTCAGTATCAATAATAATCTTTTTATTTTATGTTATTAATAAATAAAATATTGGCTATTTAACAAAATTATATATAATTTAGATGCAAAATAAGGGTTTTTAAGTATTATGACACCACTCTCATTTGTTTATATTTCAAAGCTACAAAAAATATTGGTAAAATAATTAAAAATGTTGAATAATTTTCATTTATGAAATTTAAGCTTTTTTCAGTATTATTATGCTTATGCTGATTGAATTTTGCAGAAATAATTTTTTTCTATTAGTAGTTTTTTACTGAGAGCAACTTACTGTTATCCAAATTGATATTTAAGAATTTTTAGTTAAAAATGCATTATTTTAAATTCAGTGATTAAGAATGATTAGGAAACAACATCAGTGACAGAAAAATTAGATAAAGAATTAAAATGTCCATTAAAATTAGAAAAAAAGTGTATATGTTAAAGTAAAGTGTGTATATGTAAAAGTGTATATTATTAATAAAAAGTTTGAGTTTTCAAAAACGTTTAATTAATTTTAAATTTTAACAATATACTAAGTAGATATATAGATATTCAATGGAATTTTTTTTTACATCATATCGAATCCTCTTACTCCTTAGTATTTGAATCACACTATTTCTGTACAACAATCTACAAAAGTCACAAAAGAACTTTTAGAAAAATATATTTTACAATATCGATTTTTATATAACAAGATGTAAAATTCGTGGAAAATATTTCTTAAAAAATACCCATCTTTACATCATGATTTTCATACAAAAATTTTCAAAAAATGTGAAGCCCACTACAAAGATGCATTTGGTTTTTTAATTTATCGTCCTTCCAGAGCAAGGAATTCAGACATTTTTCCTAATAATACTGGGGCTTTAAAGAAATAACTTTGTTAGAGAATTTGAAATGTATTAGAAATGATAAAATAAAGGTATTCTGAAATAAATTCGTGAAAAATTATTTACAAAATCCATCATACCTTAAACAATCGACGCAAATATGTAATTTTCTTAAATTAAAGAATGAATAATATAAACAATTTGGATTATTGTAAACACTAGTTTTAAAGTTTATTCTGTTTGCAACTGAAAATTCCCAATTCCATTCCACGAATGTTGCCTAAAATAAATTAAAAAATGCTATACTTTTTTGAGGATAAAATCTATAATTTTCTTCAAGAATATTTTAATTATTAATGATTATTAGATGAGAGTTTTTACTTTTATTAATATATATAGAAAAAAAAACTAATTCTTAGTAATAATAATTTGTACTGAAACGCGAATTTAAAAAGTATGCTATTGAATCATATTCATTAAAGTTTATATGTATATATATATATAATTGAAAATCTGTTTGTTTGTTAAAAACTTATACGGTTCCGCACCTCTTGATGGATTCAAACGAAATTTGGTACACACATTCCTTAATGTCTCATATTTTTGCATATTTTTATAGATTTTAATCCGCTCTGCTGACATAGGGTTTTTTTTTTTTTTTTTTTTTTTTGACTGAAACGTTTTTAGTTTTAGTTCATTAAATAAGATTTTATTTCCCCAGGTGACTTCAAAAGTTTTTACTGCATTTATCATATATTTTAATACCAAAGTTTGAAAGTCATAATACATTTTGTAAAATATATTATAAGATGTTCCCTTTTAGTGTTTCATTTACTAACTGCGAAATTTGAGGTTTTCTTTCGCTTAGTATTATCTAGAGTTCCGATTTTTTTTTGTTTCTATTAACCATTGTTACATATCATCAGGTTCAAAATCCAAGTACTGGGTTTTGAATATTTGATGCATTCATTACAGGAAATTAGAAAAACGAGACTCTTGTAAAAGAACGGTTACGAACGCGAAGCAGAAAACCTGCAACAAGTCAAAAATATTCCCGCACAAAAGTCAATAAATATAACCCAAAATATTTTCTGTATATTTATGTTTAGTTACATATAAATTGCCATTATTCAATGCATTTAATCCGAGAAAATTATTAAATTACACCTTATTTGAATTTTAAATAGCTGGAATTCTTTCTTTAGCCGCCAATAATTACGAAAACATGCGTTATTACATCAAATATTAAATCATAGGCCTATTTGACACTAATATAATAACTCTAATTTATCGGACACTAATATAATAATATATATTGGAGGGTCAATATTATACTTTATAGTTGTAAAATTTCTTGTCTTTATCGACGGTTCGTTTTAGGTTTTTATTGCTTACAAGTTTTTAATTTCTTTTTTTCTTTTAGATTAATAATCTTTCATTTAAACGTGACAAAATGATGCTAGTGTAATCCCTCTCCTGAAAGATGTATTATACAGGAGCATGCATTATAAGTCCAACTCAACAACTTAATGCTGTTAAACTTCTGTTATGCCTTTTTTTCCATTCTAAAATGCAATTGACTGTTATATCACGTCTAAGGACAATGTGGCTTTTTGTAAAGATTTAAGAGATTCCGTGTTAAAATTTCAATTTCAATAGCGGGTTATACAAGTTAGAAGCTCAATTGTACCGAAGGACCGCCGTGTAAATAATTTTCGTGCATGTTAAATCTGAATTGTTAAATGTTCTTCCACTGTTTTGGTGCGGACTTATGGAAATGGTGTGGTCAGGTGTTGGCCTCGTCATCCAGATATGATTACACATATTTCACATTTTTGTACAGCCACATCTATTAGTACATATTACACATCTATGTACATAATCCCTATTAGCCATAAAGTTGTTTCAGAATGAAATATTAATAAAATTAGATTAAAAATTATTCAAGTTTCATCCCGTTTGGTGGTTTTTAAATTTGGGAAAATACATTTGAGCACAAAATGGAAGAAGAGATTTTTTAAAAATTTTATTTAGAGCACTTATTGTAGCGATATTTGTATTTGTGTCCTTTTTGTTACTCTGTTCGTAAATCAATGAAACATTTATGAGTCAATGAAAGCAATTCTGTGGATAAATATTTTTTTTTTGTATTTTATGATGGAATATTCTATTTTTTTATTTGAAGGAAAGTTAAAATAGTATATATTATTTTTAAGTTTTTTTTTCTGTCATTAAAAAAGCATGTCTAATTTCGTATTTTATTTTGTCTTGTCACTGAATGTTTATATTAAGATAAAAATATGTTATATATAGATTATCAGGTACAAAATAGTACTTCTATTTTTTTCTTGAAACATTGGTGATCTTTCAGCTTTTAGTTGAACCTATTTGTTAAAAATAAATCGGAATTTCGTTTCAACTTCTCTTAATCCGCTTAGCTACTTATATATTTTTATATTTTGATTATAAAATATTTTTGCCTAGGGCGTATGATTTTCTTATTCCTCAGTAGTTTTTATTGCTTAAAAATAACATTTTATCACGCATTTAAGTATTTAAAAAACATTATAAGTAAACAATACACTCAACATAGTGAAAACTTAGCAAAAACTTTTATAAAAATGACCTGAAAAATAGTAAGTAAAGGACGATTACACACAAGAACACTTATACACATCTACGTACGCAAGTCGTTCAAAAACAATTTTCAGTTCTAATATTTTCAAATACACAGCTTGAAGGTCTGCCAACTATGTAAGCTTATACTTCAGACCTTAGTTAATGATGTGGGGAGTGGTAAGCCAGCCGAGGGAAAAGGAAAATAAAATTTTAAAAAATGCTTGGAAAATTTAAAGAAATTCCACTTTAAATTTTCATTCATTTCGGGCTATTTACAACAATTATTTACCGTTTTCAACCATATTTATATATATCTTCTCCTTTACAAAATACCAACTTACATATAAGAGTTTAAACAGATTCTCAATGTGATAGTTATCAAGTGATATAAGAAATATAATTACTAATTGAAAGCAAAATTCATGCTGGTATTTCAAAGATGCGTTCAAATTTTGATACAGATATAATATTTCTTATTATTTACTAATCACAATAAATTATTTTTAAAATGGTATTCTAATACATGCATTTATTATTAGGACAAAATACCTAAAAATAGTCATGATATCTCAAGGAAATGCCGCCATTCAGACTATCGAACAATATCACCGAAATATGGTATAATATCTTTTCTAATAGGATTTATAAACAGTTTTAAGAATAGTTAGAAACAAAACCAAATTTAGCAGTAGAAAGCAACATGAAACAAGCTTTGAAAACAATAATAATTCTAGACCTTTGCCAGACAGAAAGAAACATTATTTTCAAAGATAACGGCGTTTAATAATAATTAGAATTAAAATTCCTAATGTCAGACTAAATATGCCATTCTTTGAGTCCTCCACATATAAATAATTCAAAAAACCCTCTTCCGCCAAATGAGCTTTACTTCATTACAAATGAGATTATTCCATGCAACCAATGCCAATCCTCGTAACAGAGACCTTCCTCATTCAGACATCTTGCTTTGACAAGTGACAGACCATGGGTGGTCGGCAAAAGGAGGGGGGAGGCTGGCTTCCTGGGCGTGGCGGAAAGGGGCTCACATGGAAATCTAATTAATTCCAAGAGTTTTACACACTTCTCGGCGGAGTCACACCAGCGATGTTCAATTTTAGTCTGGGTAGTAAGGTTCTGACCTCTGTGCACGATTTAAATTCCTGGTGAAGTGCTAATGGGAGGAGAGTAAGGCGATTCACTGCTAACTGCGAACATATTTCACATCGCGCGACGCTTTGAATTACTCTAACCGGTGATAACGAAGCAGCAATTGTGAAGTGGAAACAGTCAGTGTTTGGGTGGATTCCCCTTGTAGTGGTTTTGAGTAGCTTGAATACCTGTGTGTGGTAAAGGCTGTTGAGGAAATCTAATGGTGCTCACTGTGATGATGATTTATCTTTTCACAGCTTTGCGAATGAAAATGGCATGCTGTAATTATAAGTATTCAATGTTATGTGTGATTTTTTTTTTCAAGTTTGGTTTTATGGTTACTTAAAAATATTTTAACCTTAGCATATAATATTTTATCTGAAAATAAATATTGATGTTTTATCTATGAAAGCTTTTACATAATTTTTATTCCTGGCCATGTACGGAAATTTAAATTATAATTCCTTCATTTGGTTAAAGTCACACTGAAATCAACTGATGATAATTTTTGTATTATTTTTACTTTCTAAAGTTGAAAAGAAGGAATTAAAAAATAGTTTATCATAAAAAGAAATTGATTTGAAAAGGCGTCAAAATACTATGATTAATTATCTAGGATACTCCTCGTCTATTCCGTTTTAATGCTGGAATTGATATAGATTCAGAGTATCGGAATTTTTTTATCATTCCGAATTCGACATTTGATACTTAAAGTTCTTCTACAGAAGTTCAACTAAAATGTTAAAATGATATAGGAAAAGGCAAATGAAAGAAAATTTGATGAAACTTAAAAATAAATTAATTAATTACTTTTAATTGCCTGAATTTTTTCTTGATAAGTTCTTCAATTATTTTTTACTAGGAGTAAACACGCCATTATGAAAAACTATCTGAAATTTTATTAACTCATGTTCAATCAATCCAGCATGGAAACAAACTTAATTTCTTTCATTTCAATATACTTATAAAATGGTCGCAGAATTTTTTCGTCCATGTTATCAATAAGTATTCAGCATTTAAAGTTGAAAAAGAAATTTAGATTAAGAAAATTTTCTATAAATTCATTTTAAGTAAATGCTCCTCAATCACTTAACACAACAGAGTATTGCAATCGTCAATAAATTCAAACTCGAGATTTTTGAGGCTCCTCGATTTCTAAAAACACAATTTTATCATTATGTTTGTCTTTCTGTCTATGAATACGATAACTCAAAAAACACTTTAAGCTAGACAAATGAAATTTGGTAAAATTCTCTCTGTTTTTCTAACGCATTTTTGGCATTATGTTTATCTGTCCGTTTATTTGTTAACACGATAACTCAAACATACTTTAAGTTAGAGAAATAAAATTTAGAATATGTACTTTACATCAAATTTATAGATTCTTATCAAATTTTGAGCTAAATCTATTCGGAGGAAAACTATAGGAAGAAAATTTGGTGCACAGATTTTGCATTTAAAATGTAGCCACCTATCAAATTTGGAATAAAATTCTTCAAGGTGTTGGCGAATTATTCTGAAGCATGTACACATGCAACTCAACGACGTAAGGAGTTAAATATACGAAATTTGTTATGTAATTTTTTGACTACAACTGCAGTTCCATTTCAAATTTTGTTTTCTATCTATTGGATAAAAATGCATTTTAGTTAAACATTCGATATTCGAATAGTATTAATCGTATGCCAGGGATTGATCACCAAAACAAATTGCCAAAGATTACTTGATATACTCAGTAAAAATGCAAAAACCTTGCCAAAAATCAGTAATTAGTAGCTATTGTTCTCTAATTCTATGCAAGATAATCGCAAAAGTCCAGAATTTTATACATGGGGGGAGGATAACTCTAACTCTTTTATTAGAGATTGCGTGATAAAGTTTTGGGGTGTTATTCCTCCCTATTTTTTTGGGTATTTATCTTGTTTTATAGATAATAAGTTCTTAAAATAAACTTTTGAGTAAAAATAATTTATAGAATGTATGTAAACGTATTTATAAAATGTTATAAAATGCTAAAATTTATAAAATATTCTTTATAAAATATTGCTTGTAAATAAATTTATATATCACTATTTAGATTATTATTTTGGGGCATTTATCTTATCCGATGCATGATCTGTTCTTAAAACTACGCTTCACATAAAAATAATCTGCAAATACTGATAATAAAACTTTTGTAAATAAATGGATATCCCAATGGAATGAATTTATATTTTCATCTAAATTCTGTTTTTATTCAAACGCATTATTTTATCTATAAAAAAATCAAAATAGCAAATGCTAAGTAATTATGTATGAATGTTTTTATTTTGGAATATAATTTTTAATTGCTGACAGTTGGAATTTAAAATTATAGTTTGTCACCTGAAATACATATTAGATTATTAGAACAAACTGAAATTTTTTGTAAAAGGTATATTGATATTCATACTATAATCTTTAAATATTTCGTATTTGGAATTAATAGCAGATGGCTGCAATTCAAAGTCTAAATTTAGACGGCTTGAATTTGAAATATTCACTTTTCTCTACAATTCAATTTCTTATAGTCATTAATCTCCAACGATTAAGTTTTTATACTTATTTGTAAAATATCTGAATATTTTAATATTTATTTCTATAAAAAACATAGAAGGTTTATTATTTTTTTTAAACGGCAATATTTATATCTGAATAATGAGGGAATGTTTAGATCTCACCATCTGAAATATTCTGTAAAAAAATATTAGATTGAGCTTTATCTCATTAATGTTCGGTAGAAAATACTCATTAATTCTCTAAGATTTAGAGGTTCTGAGAATTTGATTCAGAATCAAATGTAAAGATTTTGAAAACCATACCGTTCTTGTTTTTTTCCTATGTTTCCAGGGCAAAGCTAATGCTTATATTTAACTTTGTCCGACATAGATTTTTTAAATTTCCTCTTTGATTCTAATAGCTTCCATCATTAATTTGATTTCCGTAAACAGTTTCAGTGAATTGAAATATTTTTGGTTTTTTTCATTAAAATTTTTTTTTAGATTGTCACCGTTTTTCTTTACCTCAAGATTTTTGGCTGTACTTTCGAATGGCTCCTTATCTTCATCTTTGAGCTTTTTCAATTGATAGAGCGACAAATGGTCATTTATCGTTACGAAAAAAATACATTTTAAGAGAATCTTTTCTTCTATTATAAAAGGTTAAATAAAAAATAAATAAATGGTAAAGATTAAAAAAAAATTATAATAAAAAAATATATTTTAAACCCGGTGGAGCTTTAGAAATTTTTTAGATCTAATCATTTAAATGTTGCTAACAATTGACTATTTTCCCTGATTTATTTATTTAATTAATTAATGGGATAATAATTAAATAAATAGATTATAGTTTTATAAATTATTCTTAAATTAATTTTTAATTTTTTGATTTAATGTTAATTTTTTTTTCATTTAATTTTGGTCCACATACATTTAATTATTTTTGAAATAAGGAATAAGCGTAGAAGTTTTATTATTTGTTTAATGTTGCAATACTTATATCTGGGCAATTTTTTTTCGACATCACAAAACCCACTCATATTTTTACATGATAATAAATATAAATATAATGTTCTCAATAAAAGGAATTTGTACGGGGTAAAATATTACTGGTATTTTAAAGCAGATTTTGGAGTAGAAAGTTAGATTTTATTTAATTATACCAACTTCTGTTTTCATCATCAAAATACAAGAACTATGAGGAATTCCAATCTGTTACAAATCGCACAGTGAGAAATTTTGAACTTTGACCACCTTGTGACCAGTATATGATTAAGTTACAATTAATGGATTGAATTAGGAATGCTCTTATTACTTTTTTAATTTTATATATGATTATATTTAGCTGAAAATATGACATTGGAAACGATAAGTCCTTGAATTTTCCTTTAATCATAACTCAATATTTCTCTTGTTGTATTAATCGATTTGTTGCTTGTGCTCAAGCCCAATTTTCTGCAAAGTTTCAAACTCACAAGGATTTTAAGCAGCATTTTGTGCATATCTTTTAAAGAGATAGACTATCTTTTTTAGTGGTACTAACAAACAGCTTTTAACAACAAGTTTAGAAATGAGTTGTATGTGTTTATTTTCCAATGCGCAAACAAAAGCTTATCTCTTAAGTAATTTAGACAATCCTTAATAATACTATATTGTTTACTTTCCAAATAACTACCATTTATTGCTTTTTTTAAACACAAACCATGATCCCTTATTATTTGAGTTCAAATCTGAAAAAAATAATCTCATCGATCGCTAATGGACTATGCGGTTGCAAGATATCACTTTCATTATCTCCGTTCTTTTAAAACGACGTTTTTAACCATATTATTGAGGGTTTTTTTATTTGAGAAGAAATACCTTGGTCGTTTTTTTCAGACTCTTATTAAACACCAGATGTCATTGGAATGTTACATTTTTTTCCTTACAACCTGCATGGATACGACATAGCACGGTATTTAAAACACGCTATTTTTTAAGTGCATTTAATTTACAAATATCGCTTGAAAAACAACTTCATTACCCTGTCATTTATCCATTAAATGAGTTTCCCTTTGCAATTTTTTCCCGCCCTTTTTTTTCTACTTAGAGATATGCAACATGAAAAAAAAGAAGAATGAATTTTATTTTAATCGACTGTAGTTCAGACAGATATATATATAAAAAAATAGCACCACGCACTGAAAGATATGAATTTTCTTTTTCTAGGAGCTCAAGCAGGAGGAAAAAAATTACCCTCCCAGATACAGAACATATTTCTTTCTCTTAGTGTTTTTCGATTCTGTATGGCCAGTTAAGTGGATTTTCCTGTGATAAAGTATTGAAAACTAAATTGAGTTTTGGTCTTGACAAATAAAAAAATGAAGAAGAAGGGTTATTATCAATGATATCAGAGCAGCGAAAAAAATCTAAGAATAATAATAAAAAAAATACGAGAACTCAACAAAGAAGAAGCAGACAGAAAAAAGATGATAGAAAAGAGAACTTTATTTTTTGCTTCTAAGTGATAAAAAATTTAGCTTATAAAGATATGGGAATTACAAAACTTCGTGTGGCTGCATCTTTTCTGTTGCCCTATTAACTCAAGAATAGCGTAATCTGCTTTTGATAGAGCAAATCTTTATGAAAACAAAAGGAAAGTTTTGGAAAGAGGGAGTTCTCCGCTTTTGAGGATAAAATGTCTTTAAAGGGAGGAAAATAATGCTTTCTTTTTTATGACCGTTGATGCGATCTTATCGGCTTCCATTTCATGCTTTCTGTGGAAGTGAAACATAATGCTTTCTTAAGCAAAACTCTACTAAGACTTAATTAACTCCGAAAAAGGTATTTTTAGATAGAGAACAAACCAAATATTCCAGTGATGAGAGCAAAATGAAGAGGAAAAGAGCGTATAAATTATTAATTAGAATTTTAAACGAGGACTGTTTATTTATTTTTAAAGAAATGGAATCATTGGACTGCGTGGATTATTTGGGATATGTTTTATTTTGATGACAAAATTTAATTGAATTCTTCTTTCAATATTCAGAGATCTGTCTCTTCATAACCGATAAAATGTTTATACTTTTGCGAAAGTAGCTTTGGAATGTATGGCGTTGATGAAGAAATTTAAATTCCGTTTATGAAAAGAGTAAAGCGTTAAAACAGATTTTAAATAAATGAATCTCACATTCCAAAAATGTTATTAGGAAAGGCGTCACAGTTTTTTTTCTGTTAGGAGAGAATTGAAATTTGGAATGGCTTATCAAGATTCCTTTTGAAATTTCATCATTGTTGTCATTAGGTGACTATCAGTTTTCTCCATAATGATTCATTTCACCTTACAAACAGAAATATTAAAACACAAGAATAATGAAATATATTTCACATCATACAATAGGATAAAGACTGAAATATCAAAAAAATATTTTTCTTATAACATTGTATTAGATTTTGAGTACTTTAGGAGAATGATTAGAACATTAGAGAATCACTGTGAACACCAATAAAATAAAACTATTCCATTCGGAAGAGATCACAGTAAATAGACACCAGTTTTTTAGAATCATAGCGAACCCTTATAAAATAAAGCTATTTAGAAAAGCTCACATTAGATCAATGCCACTTTCTTGGAATTTTTGAACATGAAAAGCTTTCCGCTTTCTTCTTTACATGTTCAGAAATTCCACCTAATGGGTAGTTGAGGTTCTCGTATCTTGGTATGAAATCGAATATTAAGCTCAAAATTCGGAATTCATATTTGATATATAAAAACAATTTTCAGCAAACACTCATCTGTGTTCACTCTTTATTTTAAGATATTTCAAATTGTCACTCAAAAATAAAATGCTTTTTAAGGGTGGTCCCAAAATTATCGCTGAATTAAGATTTGAAATTGCTACTATTCTTGCGTTAAAGTGTTGGCAGCCCTATTTAAAAAAACATTTGACAGCTGATAGTTAAGACTTAGTAAAAATGGAGTGTTACTCCATAGAACAATGTGTTTTCATTGTTGAACAATATTTCAAGAATAGTGAAAGTCTGGCGGTCACAGTTCGAAAGTGCACGAGCACGCGCACATTGAAGGAGGAAATTCAACAGTATATCAATGAAATTCAATCACATTTGTGCAAAACGGTCATGGTAAATTTCGACAAAAGAGGAGAGTGTATGTGCCAGCAAAGCCATGTTGGCCATTTGCCCTTTGTGTTATTCCATACATAACCCTATCCTGTGTACTTTATGATAAAAAAAATAATAATTTAAAGAAAAAAGAACTGCGCTTTTTATTTAATTCAAATCTTGCATTAACACATTATTCTATCGTGCAACGATCCATTTTTATTAAGCCTCAACTGTAGTTGTCAAATGGTTTTTTTAAAATAGGGTTGCCAATACTTTGTACACGAATGGTGGCAAATTCAAATCTTGCGTTAAGCAAATAATCAGCAAATAATCAGGCCCATTTTTATGCTTGTATTTCCCTTCTGGAAGCTGACAGCTAAGGCTAACTGCAAGATACAAGTAATTCGAATTTGAGTTCTTCGAATTATAATAAATGTACCGATGTAACAGAAATTTGGTTATCCACACAGACTTGAGAATAGAAGGAATAAAAGATCGCACCAAGAAACTTTTACAATTTTTTTACGGAATTTTTCGATCTTCGAAATCCATTAATCAGTTCTCATCTTCTGATTATTCCCAACAATACTGGAACCTGTTTTCAATACAAAAAGCCACAAAATGATTCCTTCCTATGAAGCCTCTATAATATACTTCTCTTGGAATGATAGACATATTTCGTCTAAGTCTTAACCTTTCCACTGGGTAATTGCTTATATTCAACTCTTTTTTAAATTCAAATATTTGGGCTATGTGGTTAATAGGTTAAAGTCTTGGTAAAACCATATATCTAGCTCCAATTGTCTATCCCATATGATTTATTTTTTGCCTAGTGTCTTTTTCTTTCTTTATTCATCTTATTTCCTATTTCGATATTTTGGAGTGTCTCCTTATTACGGCAAAAGATGTAATGAGGATTGAGAAAAAATGTCTAGCAACAGCACCAAATTATGTCTTCTAGGAGTTCTAAAGCAATACAAATGTCGATGTCTCTTTTCCTCTTCAAATTCTCGAAACCAAATATTTTTTTATTGATTTTATTTTTATTTTTGAAGTTTGAAGAGTTAAATTTTGTCATATTGAAATAACAAAACTATTAATCGCTCATCACTTTCTTACATTAAAAATTTTAAGCGAAAAAAGGGAAAAAAAGCATGCAAAACTCTTATTTGTAGCATTTAATTCCTTTCTTTTACTCTTTGTGAATTCATTTCAGCCAAAACATGAGAGTGAAAAGCATTTTGTTTGGAAAATAATTCAAGTGGATATTTATTGTGAACTCCAAATGTGAGAGGAAACAACACAAAGTCCACAATCTGAATCATATTTATCAAGAGGATTGAGCATTTAAAAAATTATATACTACATGTTTTTAGATTTATAACATAAAATGACATGAAATTCGCACATGTTAATTAACTCCAAATATTACTTGAATAATGTTTCAAAATCAGTTTTGATTTTAATGTGGATAATTTCTATAACACGGCCTTTATAATTATATGAAGGCTCAAAATTAACTAATTTTCAAAATACAGCACCAAAAATATCTCAAAACTCGGAGCACGGAAGTTGTTGAGCGGGATTAGGCAAAGTAGGCAATTATCAACTTTTCCTAATCCAGCTCAGTCTAATATAGGTATTCATATATATAAGCCAGTATTCGTTGTCAGAAAGAGCGTAAATGAATACGCTTAGTATAAATTTTAGAGAACAATCACATTATTAATTACAATGTTGCTCTGGTATCCCTTGAATTAATTCAATTGATATTGATATCGATTCTTTGAATTAATAGATTTGATATAGATATGTATATGAGATAGTATTCGTCGTTATAGAGTGGGTAAGTAAATACTGTTAGAATAGAATTTAGAGAACATGCACATTATTGATTATAATGTTTCTCTGGTATTCTTTGAATTAATTCTATTCACCTCAATGCCGCATATTTAACTCTAAGCAGAGACTCATATAATTTCTTATGTGATAAAATGTATAGAGCAGACACTATCCATAATCTGAGACATTCGTTACGCAAAAATTGTTTATAAATTTATATAGAACAGGCAGTTGGATTTAAATTTACCAAATATAATAAGTAGTCGTTTCTAGGTTAATAGGTTATAGCTAAGAAGCTTTTAAAAAATATTTTTACTAAGATGTTGATGAAATTGCTTGCAATACTGAAATTTTCACTTAACAACTTTGAATCGCATTAATGCATAAAATCTTTTTTAAGCCATTTTAAAATTAAAAAAAATAAACTTTTCAGTTATATCAGTTTTATTTAGATACAATTTTTTTCTTCAACTTTAATAAATATTCAAAGATGTATTTGAGTATAATTTAGAAAAAAATACTTTCATTTTTTTAATTACTGTACTTAAACTCATTCCCCTATGACGAAATTTAATCATTTTAAAATAAAATTAGACACATAATTGTTTTGAAATTTATGATTTTCTATTTTCATAGATTGTAATCCATTATAAATATATATTAAAATCCTATGTTTAATTTTGAATTTACTACAAAGCAGAGTTTTTCATATGCAATCGAAATCAAAATAAGTATCGATTAACTGACAATTACATTCTGAAAAATTTCAAAACATTATATTATCGTAGGAAACATAAGAACATATTATAACTAAATTTACTGTAGGTAAAATTTTAAAGCTCTAGTTTATCAATAATACCTTTATTAGAGAAAAATATCAATTACAATAATCTTTTTACAAAAAATAAAAAAATAAAACGAAATAAAAAATATATAAAATCTTAGTAAAAGAGTGGTGTTTATAATATTATATTCAATCAAGATGGACTAAAAGATCTCGGTTTCCTGGAAATTCTTCAATTTTATTGAGAAAAAGAACACATTAATTTTTTAAAGGTGTATTATTCAGTGAAGAATGTTTCAAAATAGAGAGTCCTCAAATCTCTGAAATACCTAGAAAGTTGACTGGAGGAATGTTGGAAGATCTTTACGGATATTGATTGGAGAAATGTTTTTTCGATAAAAACCCTTTGTGAGAAGATATAATTTTTAGTATTTATGGTAAGAGGGTAATCTTAAAAATGCGATCTGCTTCTTGTATGGATAAATCGGATTATGTGATGTATTTTCAGTCCAAGAAGAATGTTTCAACATACAGACAAGAGGTTTATTTTTAGTTTCATTATAAGATTAAGCATGACGAAGATTTATGCCATATTGCAATGTGAAAGTAACAGTAAATACAATTGTAGTTCTAACTTTAACTAAGATTATAGTAAGGAAGGTCCTTAGGAATTAGAAATAGATTCTTCCACTATGCTATTCAGATGTGTAGCTAATTTTGGACCGAACAACACACAAACAGCCACTTACAAATGAAAAAAAGAAAGATTAACAACCATTTGTAGATATAAACCTTTCATAATAATGCAAATTTCTAAGAGGATATTTTTTAGTTTTTGCAACACTTCAGAAGAACATCAAATATAGGTGCTTTTTTTGAGATGATTCATTCGAAAAGAGTAGGAGTCCCTTCCCTAAGACTTTCTACAAAAATAATAGCAACAAAAAATTAATTTCTAGCATCCGAAAATCGATAGACGAAAATTTACTTTTTCCCGAGAAATTTATCTAGATGTTTGCTTGTACATGAAGTGGGTCCAAGAAAAGGCTTTTGGTATAAAAAATATAATTCAAAAACTAATATCATTTTATACATTTGCAAGTAACTCTAAAAATAAACGAAACGAATTGCTAATGGTTAGGTTAGTAAAGGACCAATTAGAAATTCTGAAATCAAATCATACTCGATCAATTGGTTAAAATGGACAGAGGTTTGAGTAACTTTTTAATAATAACATGTTATAACATATCATAACATTTTGATAATAACGTGCATGTAACTTTTTGATAATAACATGAATGTAACGGTCGAGTTCAAATAATGAATAAAATTACAGAATATAAGATTTATTGATAAAATTATTGTAAATAAATAATTAAAAAAAAACTCTAACATTTTTAGTTCTCACTTTACCAGAACTATATTTTAAAAAATTTCTTTTCTTTCTATTTATTCGGAAATAGTATTTAAACGACTGTCATGAACTGAAATCTTAGCGTTATGTTTTTTTTTATAGCTTTGCAATTTGAAGCAATAAGACTGGATATTAGGTAAAAGTTAAGAATTAAGTTGAGAAATTCGAACATTATATTCTTATTTAATTTACATTAATGCTTCAGAATCAGCGAAATGATTATTTAATTTATTTTAATCATAACTAATGATTATTTAATTAATTTATTTTAATCATAACTAATAACTTCTTCTTCGAACTCAGCACAGCAGCATTTTACAGAAAACAATAATATAAAGGACGAGAAAAATCTAAATTTAGAAGGTAGAGTATAGTAAAAAATATTTTGAGCAAAATTTCAAGCAAGATCTATTCTAGATTCTAAATTTTATACATATTTTCCATATAACATTACAGCTAAGAAATGCATTTTCAATATGTTTTTATAAATCAGCAAACCCAATAACTCAAAATTTCCATCAAAGCGTCAACTAAAATTTGTGATATATCATCGGGTATACCAGATTGTAGAAAACCATTTTCATTCAAATAGCTCAGAATGAGAGACCAGCACTATCATTAGCACCATTAGCATTGCCAAAACTACCTTTACCACAAACAGGTATTCAGACCACTCAAACCCACTACAATACACCCAAACACCGACTGTTTCCAGTTCACAAGTGCTGCTTCGTTATCACCGGCTCGAGTAATTCAAAGCGTCGGGCGATGTGAAATATGTTCGCAGTTAGCAGTGAATCGCCTTACTCTCCTCCCATTAGCACTTCAACAGGAATTTAAATCGCGCACAGAGGTCAGACCTTTAACTACTACGACTTAAAATGAACTTAGCTGCAGTGAATTCAGCGCAGAAATGGAGAATGATATGGTAAAACTCTTGGAATTAATTAGATTTCCCTGTGAGCCCCTTTCTGCCACACCCAGAAAGCTAGTCCTCCCTCTCCCCTTTAGAAGACCACCTCCCCCTGTTTCATCACTTGTCAAAGTAAGATGTCTGAATGAGAAGAGGTTCTGTTATGAGGATTGGATTGGGTTGCAAGGAAATGGCCTAATTTATTATACAGTATGGTTCATTTGATAGAGGAAGAGTTTTTTTAATTATACATCATCAGGTCCAAATTAAAATAATTCTTGTCATGAATTGAGCAGTTTATCTTAATTATCTTTATTTGAAGATTTGTGCATACATCTAGAATTATCTTAGTTGTTAGTTGTGGACAAATTTATACATATTTTTTTTCCCAATTTCTAAATGTAGTTGTATTTGCATAGTTATAAAAGGACATAGGTATCTTTGTTAATGATGAATCTATTGTGAAAAGTAGTTTTAAATATTAATGAAAATGCATTGTGTTTACTACAAACTGTTTTAAATATAATTTGAAAATACTAATAGCACCCAGAAAAATAAATTTTAGGCTTTCAACGGCAGCGTAACCAGCGTGGGCTCTCTTTTTTTTAATATCAAAACATTGAATGAGAAAGGAGGCAATAATCCATTTTTATATAAATACTCATATTTTATCATTATTCTTTTATTGGTAGAAAATTATCAAGATTTAAAAAAAATAACAAATGAAGTAATATACCTTTTTTATTTGATTACACGCTATGTTATATTTCATATGCTTCTTTGGACTTTTTAACAACGTCCCGTAAATGTCAGCAAATCCATGAAGCTTTCAGAACGTTTTCGAAATTTCAATGGCATTCAAAAAATTACTAATGTCTTTCTGAATATATACTCCTTAAAATTCGAGGAAAATTGTCTCTCTGACAATTTTGTTGAAGGTTTAACTTCATAAAGTCTTTAGTTTGAAAAATAATTTTTACAAAATTTCTTAAAATTTAATAACAAAATCCGCTTCCTTCCTGAGAGACTGAATTAGTACTGATTTTTTTTTCCTTTATTATTTTAGTCCGTCAGGGAGGTGCATGAATATAAAGTTTGTATCAAGTAGAAAAAGTATTTGATTATATGGATTTATATTACTCCTTTCTTCTCTCTATCCTAAGGAATCAGATTAATTTATCCATATAGCGTTTACAATAAAAGGAATGTGTGCAAAGTTTCATAAAATTTCCTCTGCCTTTCGGAAATAACACTGAAACAAGAATGCTCATAGAATATATGCAAAGCTTGAATTATACATATATAATTACAATAACTGATCTGTGTTTAATCTCAAAATCTAATTGCAGTCTAAGGCTGAGTTTTCATTGTCCTGTAATACTGATGGCTTTATTTAAAGATTTATCTAACAATCCCTTCGATTCAATTTTGAAACGAGGGAACTTTCTTTTATCTATAGGCTAGACCATGTTGCCTATAGTATTGGGATAATGGTCAATAGAACATGGTCATCTATACCATGTTTCTAATTGTTTCTTCTTGCTTTGAACATTTCAGTGGGGAATTTCGCATTCTCCATTCTTTAAGTATGGATTGAATAATTTAAGTTACTATTCAAGGAAAAATTATCGTTCATATATTTAAGAAAATGCAACAAATTCTTATACAAAATATTTTGGATTACATATTACTGAAAATCTTTTAAAAGATATATA
>JAPMOR010018079.1:134415-209828 GCA_026543865.1 Argiope aurantia | reverse complement strand
AAAATATCTAGTATCTAAATTCATGTATTAGTATTCAATCCATACGAGATAGCTAATTTATACCAAACAATTTGTTTTGAAAAATTTTGTCCACTTATTTGTTGAATAAAAAAATAAATTAATAATTCTTTTCCCTACAATGCTCAATACTCCTACGTATATTTCAATCTAAATGATCTTATGTATTATGCATAAGATCACTTCACTTTGTTTTATATACATCTGCATGTCAAAAACATTTGGTACAAATTTAGTATTATTTAATTGCAATTAAAAAAAATCTAAATTTTTGTATATAAACAAAGTGCTCTTAAGAGTCTCTAGAGCAATCATTTGAAAAATAAAAGGCAAATATAACAAGGAAAAGAGACAACGAAAACTGTTTAAACATTTAATGAGGAATTTATTAACAAAAACCATGAATCCCGCAAATTATGAATAAAATAAATAAAGAAAGAATTAAAATAAGCAACCTCTTTCATTTTGGAATTTGCAAAAAGTTTTTGTTTCTGAACTCCTGCAATGTTCTTTTTAAAACACAAAACATTGTGGCAAAACAAAAGGTTTTTGATTTTGACCAGATGCTTGATCACGTTATTCTCTAACCGCGACTGTTTTCTCATCATTACATATGTACATAAAAGTCTGTAGCAGGAGTAATTAATTCAGTTAATATAACTGCCTTTATCAGACCAATTCGGATATTAAATTCCTCTTAATTATACTTTATACCCATTCATAGATGCAAGACTAGTATTATGCATATTTGCTACCATTAGCAATCAGCTTGTTCATCTAGAACATTGTTTTTCTGTTAAGCCCTTCATATAAAATGTATTTATAATTGGAATTTCCTCTTGTTATTTTATGTTTAAAAATATAAATTATTAAATAAGTCTACGATAAATTACTGTAGGAACCAATTAAAAAGCGTATACAATGAAATAAAAGCAGAAGAGAAAAACTTACTCCAGAAACAATGTTAAAAAAGCAATTTTTATATTAACTGGCAAAATCACGGGAATGAATATTTTTATACAACCATGAAATTAGCTTGAATTTTGTCATAATAATAAAGATTGCTTACTGAAATGAGGGAAAAATCTTATAAAAATTTAAAAAAAACTATATTGGATTAAAAACACGCGAAGGTATATTTTTATAAAACAATGAAATTTGCTTGAATTTTGTCATAATAATAAAGATTGCTTACCGAAATAAGGTAAAAACTTATAAAAAAATCAGAAAAAAATTTATATTAGATTAAAAACACGTGAATAAATATTTTTATAGAACAGTGAAATTAGCGTGGATATAATCAGAACCATAAAGATTATATATTGAATTGAAATACCGAGTTATAAAAATCGAAAAAGAAATTATATTGGAATAATTAAAAAAAATATTTTCTTAATTTTAAGTGAAAAAAATCAGATTTTGTGAAGTAATATTTTTGTAAGATAAAGCCGAAAAACAACAAAAATAAACCTTCATAATTTTTTAAATTAACATATTTTAACAGACTTTTAAACTCTGAAAGGTCAGCAGAATTTTTTTTTTTGGTTTTGAACAGCACGTGTACCAACTTTTATCAAGCTCGGTCCAAAAAGAAATAAAAAATTATACATCTATACCAAATACATATAGACAAACATTCATCTTTACATGAAAGAAAACTATAACAGAAATTTGCCTATTGATGTGATCATCATTGAAATTAAATCGATTGTCAAATTATTTAATGTTTGGTTTTTCAATTAAAAGTTTTTCAAATTTCTAGTTTTTTCTCCTCCCCCCTCGACGTGTTATTAAAAAAGAGATGCATCATGGCTTTAAAAACTATTAATATTGAAAAATAAGTCTTTATTGAAAAAAATCAGTATGTTAATTTCATAATTCATTTCCAAAAATATCAACTATTGTATAGACCTACTTAAAATTATTGCCCTGTAGTCATACAAGAAATAGTGCGTTTTCATCAAAGTAAGAGTGATTTTAATACTCACTAGAAAGGTAGGGATCTGTTGCTCGAAGCTTTTATTAAGAATTTATAAAAATGATAAAACGATTTCTCCAATCAAAGTTGATTATTCAGTATCAATAATTTGCAATTTTGATATATTTGATTTTAATATTAAGCAGACAGTGATCTGACAAAAAAAAAAATACTGTCAATGATATTTGATCTAAAGACCAAAACAAATCGTTTAAGACATAGCCATGGACCCTGCAGAAATAAAGAAGTTTACAGTGTATGTAAACATACCTAATTTTTTTTACTCGCATGTTTGCATGTTCAGAATTGCCTGCAAAGCGAGTTCTCAATCATTATTAAGATCAGTTGATACCTTAATAATCATCAGCACAAGCAATTAAATTGAATCAGATCGGAGAAATAAATACTCTTTGTAAGCGAATGTTTTTTTTTTTTTTTTTTTTTTTTTACAGACCTGAAGAGATAATATTTTTTGAGTGTCAAAGATTTGTTGCTCATCAAATATATCCCAATAAAATTACTATAAAATATCTTAGGTGCCTTTATTAGTGCGGTATTCGGTAAGATTATCGCTAAGAAGATTATGAAAGAACTTAGCATGCCCAAGCGATTGTTTTGAATAATTCAATCACATTATGTTTTAGCCATAGTTTTCATGAATTGTGTTATAGAATGCATTTAAATTTTTTGGTTTATGCTGAGGGCATGATAATTACAAAATAGCCTTCTAATTCTTCCTATTAGATGCAGTGACATTTTTAATGACACTATGATATCTCAGGATTTGATTTCATTCAGAAAGTTCATGCACACAGTAAGCAGAACCTGTGTAAGATTATTAAAATAACACGGTTTTAAAAATCTATCACAATATGATGCTGAAAACTTTTTTATAAGGGACTTGAGAACAACAAGTTATTTATAAGAGATTTAATTGAAATTAAACATCATCACTTTTCCTTCGATCAACTGCTCAGCAAAGGCGGCTAGTTTTAAATAAAAGACTCAAGTAAGAGCAATAATATGAAGAGAAGCCATCCTTCCAAATACATATTTTGTAATGATGCAGTTTTCAAAGAAAAGAATTAAAAAAGTACTAACGTTACATTTTTCAAAAATTAATTTTTGCTTCGAAAGTAGTCTGTTGCTTAATGGGTTAGAGTTAGTTCAATTTAGCGTTGCAAATTAGACATATTTAAATGCTATTTGCAATAGCAAATCCAATTCCATGAAATTTTGGTTAGTTCCCAAATTCACACCGCATGCGTACAGCTAGTTAACAATTCGTTACCTAATGCTGTTAAAAGGAATAGAAAATAGAAGCGATTAAATATAGGAAGAGACTGTCTGCACGACATTTTAAAATTTTCTAACAAGACAAGAATTTACTAATTGGGTAAGTAACAATGAAGAAAAATTTCTGTCTGAAGGAAATATCACTAATTTCAAAGTAACATCCGAAATACCAGTCTAATAAACATTGTTTAACGATTATTGTGACAGAGCAAACAATTTGTGATAAGAGACATTATGTGCAATGAGCATTTTCATACTGTTTTTGTATTAAATTAAATGTAAAATTCTTTCTAAAATAATATATAATTATTCGAAATTGAGTGAGAAGATTTTTTAAATTTTCTGAAATGAATGCATTGGAAAGATTCTATTCAATAATGTCAGTGGTATAGCTGAATATGTTTAATTTAAGGTAAATATCAATTTTACATTGCTAGATGGAATTAACAAACATAAGCTACTTATTTAAGGCTCATTTTTCAAAGTGAAAAACAGATGCAGCGTCAGAATTAAGAGAAAGCATTGTCTATTTAAATAATAGAAAACATTTTCAGTTATTTTTGCATATGATTGAAAAATTACATGAATTAATTGCTTTTCAGTCAACTTATTTTAATGTGAGAACTTTTAATTATTAATAAAAATGAAATTTTATAATTGAATTTTTAAAATTAATAGCAGTTAATCGAATCATTTTTGTTAAATCCTTAATTTAGCTACATTTATTATTAAGGAATAATTAATTATTATTATTAGGGAAAATAAATAAATTATTATTATTAGGGAATAATAAATTTGAAATTCTAGGGAAAAACTTACTGCACAGTGTATAATAAAATTATTTAGGAAATGTAATAAAAGAAGTAAAAAAAGTGATAACATTGTTTAAAAAACACTCTTTTATTATTGTGCATGAAAGTAGAAAATAAATAATTTATTGAAAATATGAAGATTAAAATAAAAGCACGAGGTCTTGAACACACTACTATAATTAAAGTTACCCTCACGAATATCAAGAGAAAAAAAAATTCCAAAATTTGTAGTAAAAATTATGCTACACGACGAAAAATAACTGAAATTCCAATTTATTCTCTATATTTTTTAATAAAATTTTAATTTTTAACTGCAGTGATAACAGCGCGTTTTAAAATTTATTTTTATTATCTTTTTCTGATTTAAACAGCATGCGAGTACATACGAACTACCTAAGTTTTGAAGGTACATGTAAAAGAAAATTCGAATGCAATTTATTGTTGATTTTTGGAGTAAAATAAAGAAAATATACCTGGCCACTTGACTGATACTCAGTTTTTTTGTGTTGTGACTAAAAAAAAAATGGAGTTAAGATATATTTTTCTATTTCTAAAAAGAAAGAAAGGTGCGACTGACAGGGTTTGTACTGAGAGAGATTTCTAAAGAAGTGTTCTCCGATTCTTGAAATTCTCTTTTGTCCTGGAGAGAAACGCGAATACAGAGAATGTTCTGAACACAGCTGAAACTACATTTTCGATAGATCTGGTTGATAAACTTATGATATAGAACAAATTTTGCCCTGAATTCGAAAATGTAATTTTTTATTAAAAAGGTGCTGATACAATAGACGTGAGGGATAGCAATGCAGTTTTTTTATTTTTGAAGAGAAAAAGCTATATGTGCAAAGAATGTTAACTTCAACCATATACATATAAAATTTAGCTAAAAATGTTGACTTTAATTACTCCTAAATATCTATAATTAAATTATAACAATATGAAAATAAATTAACCGAAATATTCCTTTTCAACTTTGCATTGCATGCATCATTATACACTTTTTTTTATTCGTTTTAATAATATTAAAATAACTAGCCACTTTCAGCTCCCATCTACTTGTTCACGTATCAATCAAGCAATGAGTTAGTAATACTAATCAGCATTGATGAACTACATCTTATCACAACAAATGAAAATATATTATGCTTGTGCAATAAACACGGAACACTCTGATTGGTTTATTATGTAGTTAAAGAATTAATTGGTCAACAATTAATGAAGTGATGTTGAAGTAAGGGGCTTCTTTAAGGTTTTTATTTAGCGATATCTCTGGATATAGGATGGCAGAATTGGCAGACGAGTATTGATGACATATATATGGGTTATGAGCTTACATATAAAACAATAAGTAGCGAAATCGGTTCGAAGTGGCTGGGACTGGAGGATTGGTTCTTTATATTTTCCAATACTTTAAACGAGAAGATATCTTGATACTTTTTTGAAGAGAAGTTGAGAAATTTCTTAGGAAAAAGTTTTTCACCAAATAATTAGATCTTTTATTTTATTTCTCTGTTTTTGCAAAAAATTTTTAAGGATAGATATAATTAATATAGTAAAATAGAAAAAAAATCATGTAATTATGCTCAGAATACAATAACATTTTTTCTTGCAGAGTCTGAACCAAGCTCTTTTTCAATTCCTACTATTAGCTCCCATTCTCTCTCTCTCTCTCTCAATATATATATATATATATATCTTGTTCAAATTTTCAATCGTCAATAAAATACTTTTTATTCATCCACTCAAGTTCAGATACATTTTTAAAACTTGTAGTGGATGACACTTGATGTTAATACAGTTTTTTCAAATATTAATTAATTAATTAAATTTGTCCAGTAATTTCCATTTGGTTGCCAAAGTCACCAAATCCGGGGCATATCGCCAAATGGCTGCCAAGTTTGTCGCCAAGCTCTATTTTGCCACTTAATATTGTAATTCTGGCATATGTACATACATATTTATATTAATTGTAATTATTTAATAAAAAGTAACTAAAATATTTTTTGTTGTTGTCCTAAGTCGGAATTGACTGAATTTTTTTATATATCACTTGTTTTAGAGACTGTCGCCAGCCGTATTAGAATTCATTTGATGCGAAATGATACTCGTTTGCCAGTCAAAATTCGGATATCAAAGGCATCTATGTATTATGTTTTTACCTAAACTCCTATCAACCATTGTACAAAATGCATATACTTATGATTTCGCCGTCAGACTGTAGACTCTTACAAAAGTTTCCTTGAATCATGTGTTTTCATATTGTGGAGGGCCAATGTACCTGAGTAAACAAAATTTGACACAAATGCTGACATAGAAATGGCAATGGAATCATTCATGCTTACGTGAATACATTTTCAATAATAGCAATCGACTATTTTGACTCATACTGAGGCTCACGGAAAAATCTGCGACAGCATTTTCGGAAGCAATAGCTAAATACGCTCGCCGGCATCGGTACAACTTCTCATATAGGAGATATCTCCTACAAGAGGAGTTGTAGCCATTATGCCCCATCACTGACAGGGGATAGCCGATGTACCACTATGCTGGGAGCTTCTCTTTTCCCAAGTATAAGGTGCCCTCCGGAGGGGGATAAGCTTTCAATAAGCCGCAATAATTTAATTTTAATTCTCATTCAGTAGTTTTCAAACAAAAGAAATATACAATCACGGTACAATGTAAAACAGAATACAGTCAGATCTTTGATTTTATTGGCAGTAATGCTGCCAACAAGACTCTGCGTCTTAAAATTGTTGAATGTATGCTTAGTTGGAATGTGATGGCGCCATTTTGCAAATAAAAGAAAGATATACAGTTACAGGATAGTGAATCAGATATTTGATCACATTATAGTGATATTCATTACAGGGCTTTATTTATTTACTTACACCGACACAACCTTCCCAGAAGGAGTATAGCGCTATATTACAACAGAACTTTACTGTACGTGTATTGATGCATGTCTTCTCAGTTGCGGTGTTGTGACGTCATGTGAAAATTTCATTAATATTTGCAGAAGCACGCATGTGTGAATCAGTAATAATTATAATATTCAGTTAATAAGAAAATTGCCGAAAAAATCTGAAATTTATTTGATATATCAATTAATTAAACAAGATCATGTTTAATTAATTATGATTAAATTAACTAAGATTTATTATTTGAGATGTATCTCAGTTAGATTTATCTCACTTAATTAAGATTTTTATAGAGAAAGTACTTTAGTCGATGAACGAATCATAATTTTAGCTATTTAACGAAACGAATAATCATGAGTTAAGCCATTTTTAACAATATTGTTGGACAAAAAAACAATATTGTTACAGATAAGAAAAAGTATTTATTTACAAAAAAAGTCTCTGTATATCTTTAAAAAGTAAAACATTCTCTATCTACCCTAGGGTGTTTTCTTCAAAACAAACATATAATTAACGGTCGCTCGTGTTTTTATTTTTAACGGAAGTAACAACAACAACAAAAAAAGCTTTTGCGGCTTTGCAAGTTGAGTGAGTTCTTTAGATCCTAAAGGGGTAATTAAAATAATTGCAGCACAGAAACACATAAAATAAAGGCTTTTTAAAATAGAGGATGTTTTAAGAAAGGTAATAATTAAAACATTCGCGAAAGAGTTTAGTTTTTTAACGATGATGATAAATCTGCAAGCGGAAAATATGGGAGGTGCTTTAAAATGCATTTTGTTTCTTTAATGATCAAGCATAAAAAACACACACAAATGACCTGAAGTATTTTTCTGTTTAACTGCATTGCATTTGAAAGAAAAAAAAATACTACTCAGATATTTTTAGTAATCAAGATTTTTTTTTTCATAAAAAACAAATGTCTAAATCTTTACATTATATTTTAAGAAATTACAAAGGGATAAACATTTTAATTATAATGATTTTTTAGCGTTTAGTTATTTCTGTTTTGATACTTTTAATCTTTCGCAACTTTACATTGATGCCATTTTAAATTGGTAGAGCTATTTGTTCTTCAACACATGCATTTAGATTTTCGAGAAGTTTAGATATTTTTCATATTCTCACACTAACAGGCAAATAAGCAAATGAATGTAAATATTCTTCTTTTGGCTTCTTAGAATACTTAAATAATATTATGTGTTTTGTGTTTAGCTTCGTCTTATAATGAAAAAAATACTAAATCAATTGATATGATTTGAAATTTGATACAAATACACACTTTAAGTCTCAAAATCACGTATCGAATTTCACTTGTCTCGTTCTTGTTTCTTAGTTGTCGTGTTCACAAACTCATGCATAGAAAGTCGTACTATTGTTTTAGTGTAAAACTGTGCATCGAATTTTTTATGAATAATGTTTTTCCTTTTTGATTTATAATATGCGCAGACTTAAAACCAAAAAGGGCTTTCATTGGTTTAAGGAGAACTAAAATGTGGAAATACACCAAAATCTCGGGATCGAATCTTTTGATAAAAACTTCTGTATCTATTCTTCGAATATGAGAAATAAAAAAAAGTACAATATTTTTAACTCTTGTAAAAAATATTTAAAAAAATAATTTTCATATTTTTTGACACTTTTTAATAAAATAATAATTAAGTGAATCTTGATGATTTAAATTCTACTTTTTTGGCATTTTAACATTTTTTTTATGAGAGAAACAAATATAGTATATACAGAATTTTTTTTTCTTTTCATTCAGTTTTATAAAATTTTTGCAATCTAAATCTTATACTATCCTTTCTTGTAAATAATCTAGGTTGCTAAAAATCACCCAAGAGATTAATTTTCTCCCCTGTATTTTAGCATAAGTCATTATGGTATGAATATATTCAGAAATAAATACTAGTGCAATACTGATACCATAATAAATATTCGGCAATTTTAATACAGCCAATGGCTAAGCGAAAAAGAAAACAGATCTTATTTAAAATTGCTGCGAAAAAGAGAAACAATAGTATCCGTATATGTCTCTGAAATTTCCGTTTTACAAGGGAGCTTGAAATCTTTTTCAGTTTTGTTCTGAAATTTAAGGGCATTTTGGTCTGCTATTGTAAATAATGCATCAGAAATGTTTTAATGATCTAAATTGCTTGTATGCTATGAATGCTTTTTAATTTTACCTTTCAAATAAAAAAGTACTTAACCATCTAACTTTTACCATAATAATCAATCTCTCATAAATTTCACAATTCTCTTAATCTGCTGAACTAGTGATTTCTTATCAACGACATTTTAAAATGAGCTATAAAATGTCAATAGAGGACGTCAAAATTGGCTTTTTTTATCTTGCGATTTGACAATAAAGGATATTTTATACAGTTTCACCTCGTAGATTGAAAACGTCTTAAGAGAAATGCATATGTAAATCCATTTAATTCTGAAACTTAATTTTTTCATGAATACCAAAATTTAGTTTCCAAATAAAACAGTAATATAATAAGAAAACCACTTAAGATTATTTTTTATAAGTTGAAAAACTTTTAAACATGGCGCCAGTAATATGAAAAGTATAATATTCATAAGTTTCGTTAGAGTTTAAAAGCTGAAATTTATTGAACACGTTATGTACAACTATATGATAGTTAAATATTATATTGAAAGTTATTCAAAACAGTTTTATGAGAGACTTGATTTTTGGAAAGTTAAATTTCAAGTAGTGATTAAGTAAAACATCCAGATATTTATCCTTACAAGTGAATACCAATTATGCAGAGTTTATTATCCCAATAAAATTATTGTAGTTATAATATGTTGCATAAAATAACGTAGATTAAGAGGAATGTCTCAAACTCTATCTTCTAGAATAAAATTTTTGTTTTAATGCAATCAAGAATGGAAATTATAATATTATTGGTAAGAATATAAGAATAAACTTACTAAGAGAAGTAAATATCAAACATCAAAGATCGAAATGCCAAAGCCTTTACTAAACTAATTATTAATAACTACGTCTCATACTGTTATATTCAAAGAATCATTAAGATTCCGTTTACAAATTTGAAATCCTAGACACCATTCATTAACTTGACTGGTTTACATGAAACACATTTAAGAATGCGATCTCTTTTGCTGTGAGGTCCACACCCAAACGAAATCGCGAAGGAGTTCATTTCTAGTCGATTAATCAACCAGCGGGTTAATCTAAACGAGATTACGATTGCTTCGCAGACAGAAAACCGAGTGCGTGCCTTCTGTCTAAGCTTGTAGAGCGTGACTGAATAGTTCATTTTAGAACGAAACACGCGATTCCCGGGGTTTTTGTTAGAGAAGAACAAAAATTCGAGAACATTTCCTGGGTCGCAGGAAGTAAATTTATCGTTTTCAAAATGAGTCTATTTAAGATAAAAACAAGCACTGTCCGTGTTATTATTTTTTCGTTTTGGGGACTCTAAAAATTGTGTTTTGACAAGGCCAAATTTGTTCTGGATACAATTTTTTTAACGACAGCTGAGTTTTGGAGTGTCTGTCACGTAAAAGAAAAGGAAATATTTAGTTCGTGATGGTATTAGAGAAAAGAGTTTTGATTGTCTGCTTAACGATTAATGATTAGTTAAAGTTTTCATGTCAAGTAAAATTTCCATATATAAAAGGTTTAGCCACAAATGCAGTTTGCAAGCTATCTGAGATATCGCTATTAACGTTTAAGTTATGTAGAAGAATATTTGGAGATTCAGATTTTAATTGCTTACATAATTATCTTTAAAAGAATTTTATTTGCTGAACTTTCAGACCTTTTATGACTGCTGCGTTTTATGACTTATCAGAAATAAGAAGAAAGTTTAACAAAAATATCAAAAAATGAACTTAAATGAATGATGTGAAGCTAATTTCATGAGTGTTTGATACTAATGATTTCTGAGAAAAAATCGTTCTGAATATGAAACATTTATTAACAGCTTTGTTTTATACAGGAGGATATGCTTATTACATTCTCATGTGTCGTTTCTTAAATTCCATATGCCACAGACAAAACAAGAAATCTAAATAATATTAGAATTTTCATTATCATTTATTTTAACTCCGCTTAGTTGAATGAAGAACAGTATGTTTTTAATTTTTTTGATGTTTAATATAATTACGTGAAATATCATATAACAAAACATTAATTAAAGATAGGGTAGAAAACCATGATGGTATAATATATTGCTTTAAAATTATTCAAATACATGACTTTAAATTGAATTTGAAAAGAATTTAAATCGCTTTCCACGTTAAATATTTTTAAATTTTAGTAAATAAAATTAAATAATTATAATATCAACTGTGGAGTGCACATGATTACAAGACAAGATTTGTACATACAAGATTTGACATCGTGGATCAAAGCAGTATCATCCTTAATACGTCGACAAATTATATATGTGCCATATGCTCATTACGAAGAGATTTATGAGTAGTTTAGAAACTGTTACAAGATTATCAAATCTTGTTAAAATTACTTCCTACATATCTAAGAAACCCTATTCCATCCAATATTGTTTACCATAGATAATAAATTATATGAAGACTAAATGTACAGTAAACTCTCGAGTGTCCGGCCTAATGTGTCGTTGGGGCAGGCCGGATAAGTCGTAGTTCTATGAATTCATTTTTTTGCTCACCAACACCAGAAGACTAAATTTTTATACCAAAACTCCCTGTTACATGCATTTTCTCGCTTCGTATTGAATACTAACCTTCCATTTACTCAAGCCACGAATAATGTGAATTTATCCGAGGTTCGGTGAATCATAGAAGCCTTTTAATCATAGAAGCCTTTGCCTGTAACGGGTTGATTTAAAATAGAAGGCTATATATATATATATATATATATATGTTATATATGTTTATATACTGCACTGCACGTTTCAAGAATTTATACGATAAAAAGTAAGTTAGAATATATGAAATGTTTACATTTTAACATAAATTCTGTAATGCCTAACTTAAATGCTGGAAACATAAAAAAAAACATTAACGTTAATCGTAGGTCTAATTCTTAAAAAAATTGATTCAAATTTATTTTATTTTTCACTGATAAATGATACAACAGATGTGAAAACATACATTAAGATAAGAGTAAAAACTGACAGTTTTTAGTTTATGAAAAAGCAAGCTGGATAGTATTGAAGCTGGTTTGTCGCGAACCGGATACTCGAGAGTGTGCTGTATATTAAAAGACAGTTTTGCTGAAATCCAAACAAGTCAAATAGTTAGTTACATTAGTTTTGTTTTTCTTTTGTATCAAAGTGTTTTAAATTAAGCGTTACTATTTAGATAGGATTAAATATTGCATCCGTCCTTTTCTTGCATCAAAAATGAAAGATTTTATTTATTTATTCGCCATTTATTAAATGGTGGGAGATATTCATACTTGTATCTGGGGCTTCAAAATCTAGTGACTCGAAAAATGCCTCCTCAATTTGATACTGGGAGATTATTACAGAGTACTGCCATTTGTGCCGCATTCAGCATCTGAACTTCTGATATAAATTAGCCTAAATTCTCCCTCTTTGAGTTACAAATGATCTGAATAAATCAAATTGCAGAAATTTGAAGCTTTCCTTTACGGTGAATAAACAAATATCCATCCTTACATATTATATAAAACAATCATAAGAAATTAAAAGCATTATTACTTACTTTTTTTGAGAATCATAATTCTGCTTTAGGCTGATACCGGTCGATTCACACGATTCCGTATACTTTTGAATAATTTCGCTGTTTTCGGACAATGGGAACACGCACAGGAAATCGCTGGATTCATTCTCCTCCACTCCTGAATAATGGATGTCTTGTCGTTCAGCTTCAATTAGCTGATTCTGGAATAAATGAGAAAATTTAAATCAGCTGAAGAATTTAAGAAGAGCATTTATTATTCATAAACATACTCAGAAATGAAATTCAAATAATTGGATTTGAAGTTATAACGTCGTCATTTGCATTTGTATTCGAATCTCGCCCGTATTTAGCGGGAATCTTCTAAATTTAATCGCAATGGCGATCATTATTTCATTTTGATAAGATGAAATGAAACATGTTTGATTAGGTATAGCCATAGATTCGCCGTAGATGATGTTTGTACAGAGTTAATGCTTAAAATATACACATCTTAACAACAATGTAAACATGGTGATATTTTCTAGAAATCTCTATTTCTTTTGATAAATGGAGTTATATGACTGTGATTTATACTAGCAGAAATGAAAAGATAAGGGAGTAGAAAGTGAAGTGATTCTTCGGGAATTGAATCCATCAATTCACAATTAGTGATAATTATTGTTTTGAATTTTAAATCTGATCTGTTAGGATAATTCCACTTCCACAATAATAATATAATTAAAATGATGATTATAAAGTATTATAATGCAAAGATTACAATAACTGCTATTCTAGGAAGAATACATTACGTTTTCTATTATAAGTTTGTACTTCAATTACATTAATAATCTTAATTTATCTATGGCAACAAAATGTAGATTTTAAGGCTTATTTAATTTTGATATGTTTTAAGAATTAACTTCTTCAAAAAAACCAGGAAAAAGAAATGTAAAATTATTTTTATATTTTAGTGTAAATATGCATACAAAGTTATTGCTATAAGGCATGCCCTAAGATATGTAGCAAAAAATATCGGAAGTAACAACAATCTACAAACAAGATACATCTTTCAGAGATTTTTCCTTGTTAGTAGATATCAATTAAAAAAAATATAAAAAAATATTTTTTGAAAAAAAAAGAAAAGAAAAGAAAATACTTAGAAAAGAAGTAATAGCTAGTAGTAATAGTAGTAGTAGCTAGTTTTTACAGTAGAGCTGGTCTTTTACCAACAAAATACAGCATTGTTACGAAATTCATGAGAAAAATTATCGTAGGAAAGCAGATTAAAAAAAGAATTCATTAAAAGAATTAACTTTTATTCTATAGACCTTACAACCACTTTATTAGCAGTTACATATCTAATGTTATTATTACTCGCATTTGCATGAGAAAAAATGAAATATTTAATTAAAATGTGTGAATTCACCAGAGAAAAATACAGAAAAACAATCATAGATAATTTCTCAATGACTTTGAAGTGAGAAGAATAATTTTTAGAAAAAAAAAAATGTAGTCGTCAATGAATATGTAGAAAGTATTCAATTATTTTTTCATTGTTTCGATTTAATAAAACATCCTTAAAATTAAAGATATTGGAACTGTGTCCAATAAATTCAAAAACTACAATAATACTAATATCCCTCAAGAGATAAGCGATTTATTTCATTAATACAAATAATAATAGAAGAGTCAAAAAAATGATATCTGTGATATTTAATTTCAACATACCTTGTTCACAAATTTTTGAAAAGAAACTTAATTAATTCGATATTAAATCTTAATGATGATCTAAGATTACAATGTTTAGTAATCCCTCCATATTTCTATTAAGAATTTCGAAACATAAGTACTCTCCCAAAGATTAGAGAATTTTCGAAACACCATTTTTTTCGGCTTATTCGAGTACAAATTTAAACATATTTTAATAAGAAATTTATCTTAAATTAAAATATTGAATATTTCGAAAAGGTTAAAACTGATGTAAAAATGATTTTAATTTCAATTTGATAGTTTAAAAGAATTTTTGAACATTTATTTAAATTTAATTAATCAAGCAAAATTTATGTGAAGCACATGTTCTAATAAGAGAAAAGAAAAACTAATTCTATAATTCCAAAATAACTTTTTAGAACTGAAATAAACTTTCCACCAAGTAATGTATAAAAATATACCATAAAATCTAAAATAGCAATTTATTTGTTATATGGTAATAAAAGGAAGTAACACGAGAAAAGTGGTTTTAATGAATTGATGATACAATGAAATGAAAACTGAAACATAAGACAGAGAATGAGGACAAATGTTAACCGTGTTATTCCCTCCCCAAAAAGTTCCAACGCACGCTTGAATAAGCAATAGTAAAGTTTTAATTTCAAAAATCTTTTTACATAGACAAATTGAAAATATTTCAGTGTTTATTAAAATTTTTTTAAAGAAAAATTAAGAATCTAGTGTTTTTGAAGAAAATTTTGAAAATTATTGATTAATTTTAAATACAATTTCTATCTAGACAAACTCAAAGAGAAATATTATTGTTTGTATTCAGATATGCTTTTAGAAAAATTAATATATTAGTTTGTTTCTCAGTTATTACTTAGGCTTTAATTAAAATATTTTTTCAAGGATTAAAATTTTATAGAATAATATTTCCATTTTTATTTGTTATTTAGAGTGGATGTACCTTAAGGAAACAAATATTTCCACACACATTATTTTCATACTGATTTCAAATCCTTATTTTTTAATTAATTTAAAATGCGCTATTTTTATGCTTAAATGACATAACACAGTTATATCGAAATGTTAATGACCATGAGTCCAATCTTAATGCTTTTGTGTTACATGATACATTAGCTTATTAATTCATATTCTGAATCCTAAATTTCACTTTTCAAAATTTTATGATTTTAAACTTTACTTATATATTATTATTTTCTTATATGTTTTCTTACTAAGTGTCAAAATATAAACTGTATGCCTTACAATCAAAAATAATAGTTTGCTTACATAATCTGTCCCTAAATGATTCTAACTTTTAAAATAAATCAGTACTTGTTAAGAATCGATTTACTAAAATTGCATCCCGTAAAATTCTTTCTTTTTAAAACACTGTTCCCTGAGTATCTTCCACTAATGCCTCCCGGGAATGGCATTTTTAGGACTGAAATTAAGTCTTGTGAAGATTTTTTTTTTATTTTTTTAAATACTCATTTATTTTCAAGATAGATTTTAAAGATGAAAACAAGTATGAAGTTCGAAGGTCAGATTTGGAAGTTAGATAAATTATGTTACATTACTTCTAATACTTAGTGAACAATCCATCTGCTATATAAGTAACCGTAACATAATTAATGTCTTACTCAGCATTCAGGGAACGATTCAAATATTTAACTGCAATGCTATTTTTCTACAGTAAAAATTATGTGAGTAGATTTTTTTGACATCTAAATCTTCATGATTTTATATCTCGTGAATATCTAAACGTTGATCTGGAAACCCTAACTCTCATATTTTCGATATTAAGATCTCAGTCGACTCTTTTTTGCATGAATTTTGACGAATGTTCTGCTCAATTTTAAAGATGTCCACCTTTTATTAGTTTAATGAAACTGGTAAAGAAATCAAAATTATAAACTTATTGCAACATTAAGAATACTTTAATGAAGTTACTTCGTCCAATATTATATAAAATTTCTAACAAAACTGCTCTTTCATCTTCATAATATAAATAATCGTCAAACGCATATACACACAAAAAAATCTTTGCTTCTTTTCACCTCTTATAAAATACAGAAGAAGTGACGTGGTGTTTTCATAAAAGTGCAGATATAATCTTACGGTTGAGGTTATACCGGAATTGATAGGACGAATTAATGCTGGAACAGGAATTTTTGATTTGCTTTTGTGTAGACTACTTAATAGCACTAAGTATCCTCTCTCTATGAAAAAATAAGATGAATTCTAATTTTTTTGAGCAAATTAACCTGGGATTATTTTTAATCCGATTTAATTGTATTTAACATCATAATTTTCGAATTTATTCATGTCTTAATATCGTTGGTTTCTCAAATCAAGGCAACTATGAATGAATAACCCGGCAGCCTAATTTTTAATTTCGGTTCTTTCATTGCAACAGACTAGTGATTAAGAAGTAATCGTGAAATAACATCCCGTACTCATTAGAACTATTTAAAATACAAATGGAACTTTTGAGATTATATTATTTTTTTCACAAATTTTAATTTAATTACCATAAATAAAGGGAATTAAATAAAAAGAAGTTAATCTATAAGTTTAAAGGCTCAACAAATTCAAAGGGACTTTAAGGTAAAAATGGGAATAGAAAAACTTGTTAGCAATTACAGAAATGAAAAAATTAAAAGGATCTATGCCATGATGTTAAAAGTATTTCAGAGTAGTTAGAAATGAGGTCGGAGGATGGGGGTGGCTATTAATCGTAAGTACTCGGAAACAACTGCATAAAAAGACTAATAACCAATTCAAGTAAAGTGGTGAAATAGATATCATTGTTTTATTATTTTAGACTGAATATAAACTGTATTGATGGAACAACCAGATAACAATAAAACGAGTTAAAGCACAGTTTTCCCTGGAAAAGTCATTTAAAATTTTCTTTACTAATAAAAAATAAGGAATATGATATTTTAATGATAAATCGAAGGGAAAATTTCCTTTTTAACATTTTAGTATACCAAAAAAGGGTATTAGATGTCAAAATGTAATTTTAACTTGGATATTAATATAGGTTAAAAAGCAAGTTTTACTATTTATATCTAATATATAAACAAATATCTAAAGATAATCTTATCTTAGTTATAACATAATTCATCAGATATCCTGTCTAAGCATGGTTTTTGTAACTTTTTCTGAATTCCTACACATATGAGTCTCGTATCATTGTTCTCAAAATATATTGAAATTTAATATTATTTGAATTCTAGAACAATTTTTGAATTTTAAAATTTTAAACTGAAAACAGAACGAAATGAAACATACTTGCAACCAGTTAAAATATTAAGTACATTTATTCGTCGTTAGGATTAATAATAATTTTGTTTGAAAATTCATAATATATCCGTAGTTATCATTGAGAAATACTTCAATTACGAAAGGAAGAAATCTCTTTATAATACAAAATAACAGTAATTCTGTCAGAATATTTAAATTTTATTGCACAATTGAAAAAAAATTACAATCTGAAAGGGAGCATCAACAACATACTTCTTATTAATTAATTTTTTAACTCGGTTTTATTACTTTCTCGTATACAAGGAAAAAAAAAGATGAATCATTGGCCAAAAAAAAAAAAAATACAGCTCAAGGTTTTGATGAATCTTCAGGTTTCAGACCTCTTTGAATTCGAAAAACACATTTCTGGCATAATATCTATCTGTATGTGAGTCAAATAACTCAAAAACACTTTGGGATAGATGGATAAAATTTGATATATTGACGTATAACTAAATTTGAAGATTTATATCAAATTTTAAACAAAATACATGCTGGAGAAGTCTGTCTGTCAGGTTGTTCAAGTATAAGTGAATTAAATAACTACAAAACGTAAAGAGCGAGACATAAAATTTGATGCACAGTTTGGCATCTAAAATGTAAATTCTTATCAAATTCTGAGTCCTATCCGTGAAACGGAATTTTTCAATTTGTTCTTTCATGTAGCGCAATAACTCATAAACATAAATTTTGATTTAATTCGGTTGCTAAATAAGTATTCAAAATAATATTCACATGATAGATTCAGTAAAAGGTCAGATTCAAGCCAAAAATCAATATTTCGTAACTATTGTTCGCTTAGGCCACACGCAAGGTATTGGCGACCTCCTTCCAGATCCCCAATATTCCGCTGGGATGGGGAATAAGATTTTAATTGGAAAGTAGGCGAGAAAGTTTGGATAAATCATTTCAGCTGATTTTTAGTTGAACTCTTCTCCATGTGTGTTGTTTCAGCTGTTAAGTGCATAAAGAATATCTCATAATAAATGAATTAAAATAAAAGATGAAGAATTGCATTGAATTAAATTTTTAAGTTTCTTTTTCCAAGAGCCTTTACTGCTGATTTTTTCGACGTTAATTTATTGCATTCTTCTGTGGTTATATTTACTGCCATTTTCGACATTACAACAAAAACATGGTACTCATTCAGCGGTTTCAGCGATACTTGGCTAGAACGTGTAGGGTATATATATATATATATATATATATATATATATATATATATATATATATATATATATATATATATGTGTGTGTGTGTGTGTGTGTGTGTGTGTGTGCGCGCGCGTGTGTGTGTGTGTGTGTGTAACCTAAATGCTTTGAAAATCTAATCTGCTGGCCTTTGTTTGCCATACATTATTTTCAATTACATGAAATCGTTGAAGATGGTTAAATATTTAAGCATTAAAGATGTTATAATACACAATAAATAAATATATTTAAACTAAATAATGCTATTTTAAATTAAGAATTTTAATAAGTAAATAGTATATAACACTTTTAGAAGTATTATTTGACAATGAAACTTTAAAATTAGAAGTTTAATTCACATGTAGCATATTTAAAGCTGTGCCAAAATGTGTAATGTTTTTTAAGTTATTTACATTGCACAGCAAAATGTTCTTAATTGAATTAAGAACCTTAAAACATTATTTTTTATGATTCGCAAATTAACGCAATAAAATGCTATAAGACACAAATTAACAAAATAAATGAGAAATAAAAGCAACGTCTTCAATTTTTTGCTTTGGCTTTAAATAGAAAGTCAAAGTAAATTTGAATTATAGATGATATTTTAATATTGTTTTAACGCAAAGTTCAGTATAGAGTAAAATTTGAATTATCAACAACTTTTTATTAAAAACCTTTGAATTTGACAAATTCTTCTGCAATTCAAAAATGCAATACGAAATAAATAAATTAATTGAGCTGGAAAGAAGAAACTGTATTATGTATAGTATTCAAAATCAGCATTCTTTCATATTTGTGTCAAATGCTAAGGAATATGAGTTTTAGCCCTATACAAAAGCAGAACGAGTTTATCCAAGATTAAAATGCACGTTTTTTTTATTGAGAAGGATACACATTCCTTTGTATAAATTTTATTAAAAAAACTTTCATTTAATTTACATAGAAGTATTTATTATGAGATACATAGATGATTATGTATCGCAATAATAATAATAATATGAATACTTAAATGCCAAGATTGCAATTTTTTAGTAAAGAAAGGTGGTTTATCAAATGCGAATATATGAATATTTTATTTGATGGATACACAAATGAGTCTTTCTACTTTAAATTATTTAACACAGTGAGGAAGGAAATTTCCTAATTATAATTTTAATTTATATTAAATGTTTAAAAATTTATTATCCTGGAAAAACGAAAGTTAAACGAGTAAAGGCTCGTAAAAACTTCATCTTAATAAAAATTCACTTTATCGTAAATCGATATAAATCACATATTATGTCTATCTCTTCTCTGATAAGATCTCATCTGTCTTCTATTTATGGAAATCTTTTTCTTTCAATATTTGTGCAGTTCCATTGTGCAAAGAATATAACAAACAAAGCCAGACTCTCACAACAAAGCTGAAATACAAGTGCTTCGTAGGATTCTAAGAACAATGCCCAAAAGAAGTGGGACACAAGACGATGAGGGCGTGTGGGGTGGAGTGGAAGGGATCACTTCTTATGTCTATTACATCGATACTTTTCTCCCGGGAATGGTTGCTTTCTTAGTTTCTTTTTTGTCAAGAATTGACGAAGTTTATCAACGGATATACACTGCAACCGTATCCGTCTGACTTTCATGCACGTATTGATCATTCAGTTTCCTATTGCGTGATATAATAAAGTCAGTTGGTTGTACCATGTTTTTTTTTCTACTCAACCCCCTTGTCGATGGGAATGGAAGCCGCTGGGGTGTTTCTGTCCTCATTAGATTTGGTAACTTACTTGGGGTTTACTCCCCTTTTACCACTCGTTTCTCATTAAGAAGTGTGGTGGCGAATACTGATGCAGAAGATAAATATGTTGGTTACTTCCTGGAGAGCTATTCCAGTGCTTGGGGATTATGAATTTCATTGAGGTTAGTTTCGGTGGGCTAGTGCTGGTAGGTTGTGTTACTGGCTTTATGACTTACGGTGTGTACCCATGTTAGATTACCTTTCTGGTCAAAAGTTTCTAAAATGACTCGATTGTTTTCTAGAAGAGCAATTTCTCAATATGTCCTTTTTATTGATATAATAATTAGACAAATAAATATAGTGCAAAAGAAACAGTGGTTGCCATCTGAAAAGACAATTCACAGTTTGGGTATTATGATTTAACTTCAATGAATTCAAATTGATCAGAGTGTATCTATAAAGCTATGATTATGATCCCAGTTTATGAAAGGTACCATTTTCATTAATAAAACTTAAATAGTGATTCTTTAATTGAAAAATAAAATTTTAGGATACTACATTCTTAAAAACATAATTATGTAATAAAAGACTAATAATGTAACTAATATAATAAAGGTAAATAAATGCTGTAAAAAGGAAGATAAAAATCGAAAATAAGTGAATATAAAGAAAATGAAAGTAATTTATCACTTGAAGATTACAGAGTTCGTTCAAGCAGTAGGAATGTGCCCAATAAATTACTGTTTTGATAAAATTTGCCTTTGTTTGATTTAAAACTGATAAATTTATATCTCTACAGGAGAAGAATTTGTTATTCTTAAAGATATATAATTTTTACTGATATGATAATTATGCAAACAAATTTGCTTTTTATATTCTGGGAAGGCGAATGAGTGATGAGAAATTATGAAAAACTCGGTAATCAATTCATATATACCATTTTTGAATTTTGCATAAACTAAACTACACAAAATTTGCATAAAATGAACTACACAAGTACTTTTATATTTTGATGAATTAATTTCATGATTCAAATGTCTTACATATGTATTTAATGATAAGTCTAGGTTAGTTTAGTTAGATTAACACTTTTAAGCAAAGTGAGGTCTATTTTTGGATCGAATACTTTTCAATGTGGTTAGAAAACGAGGACAACAGTACCTATTAAAATTCCTTTATAACATTAAGAACAGTAAATACTAAACATTGAAACATTTAAAGGCTTTTTTTTTATGAACCAGGCTCGTATACATGATCGAGTTTCAGCAAAATGCAGTTTTGAATCAATCTTGCACATCAGACTGCCAAGAACTCGTTGTGCATGTAATGTTCTATTTGAAAGGTATATCCATCGAAAAATAAAGATGTTATTTTTTGCTGTATTGTAAAATTGAATAATTTTTCAACTTAATTTTTCAAAAAGGATATCTTTTGTGGAAGAAAATAATCAAGCGTCTAACATGTCTTCGTCAAAAATAAATAAATAAATAAAAATAATAATAATAAAAAAATGTAGATGCTACTTTTAAAATATTTTCAAATCTCAATATTTAATTGCTAATTAAATATTTAATTGCAGATTTAGTATGTTAAAAGATAAGTTATCCGATTATTAAATTAACAAAATGTAAATGAAAAAGGAAAACAGGAATGCTTACACAGAGCAAAGTAATGGATATAATTCCTACTCACTGAATTCTAATAAAATGTACCAAATTTAATCTTAATAATATACGATAATGAATAATATACACAGATATAGGAGAAAACAATGTTATGGAATCACAGAATAATGTAAGACAACGCAGAAAAAGATAAATAACATGCGCAATTTTGTTTGTCATCTGACATCAATTCATTCAGAATATTTTCGCAGACAGAATCAATCACGTCTACGCTAACGATGTTTGGAATAAGGGTTACTAGTATTTAAATATTCTTAATTTTAGTCACAATAAACTAAACAAATACATAATGCGCAATCGTTCAAAAACGCCATAGGTAAAAATTTAATTGAATAACTAAAAATGTTTATCGAAAAGTAGTATAAAACAGAAAATATATCTTCCTTATCATTTTTATTGCAGTTATAAATCCAAAAACTGTCATACTTTTCCGCAATTTCTCCTTTATAACATTTTAAAATGTAACTTTCTTCTTGAACATCTTCGACTTTTATAAACACAGCAAGTTACTTTAAAGCTACAAATAAAAGAGGCGAATAACAGAATAGACCAGTCGCTCCTTTTTCAAGAAACTGCGTTCCATGACTCTACAGATTCAGTTTTTATCAGTATTTCTTGTCGGTGAAAATATTACTGCCGAGACGAAACGGAAAAAGCTGAAAAAAAAAAAAACCAAATCGATAAATATCGCGAAGAGTACACATTCACTGCGACCACAGGAGGGAAAAAAAGGCGGTAAAAACGATGAAATGTTCGGGAATGGTGAGTGATTTTTGGTTTAGGAGATGCGATCTGGGATTTTCGGAGACGGCGTTACGATAAAGAAACGGGTTACCTTTATCTGACATTTGGAAGACTCTATTTTGGTGTCTTCTGCCGGCTGAGAGTTCTGGTAGTTGGCAAAGAAAAGATGATAAAAAAGGATTTAAAATATTATAAAATTTAAATTACTCTTTGTTTACAACTACTGAAAGGATTAAATTTAAATTACTCATTGTTTATAGCTACTGAACTGGCTAAATTTAAATTACTCATTGTTTACAACTACTGAACCGAATAAAATAATCAATCAAAACAGATCAGTATTGCTGAAAAATGAATGTTGTTATACTTAGAATGGAATTCTTTTCATTTGCCGAGCTTCGGGAATTTCACACCTTTTCCTTAGTTTCATTTTCAATACATTATGAATATATTTCACTCCTTTAATTTTCAAGATGTTTAAAATCCTCTTTCTATTTATATAGAAATATATATATATATATATTATTTATCTTTTATATTTATTAGTGATCACTTCCTCATCTAATTAGACTTTTTATAATTTAAAATTTCAATTAAATCTCTTCAAAATGTTTATCAAAAATATTTGTTACCGATTTTAGAAAAAAATATTTTTTTTTATTTTCCTGTTCTTTTTTTTTCGATAAATCAAATTTACTAAGTATGGTAATTTTAATAATATATCACGAGCATAAACCAAAAATAAAGTTCTATGTTAAATTTTATCAAAAATAGTTGAATTTTACCAAAATAGAAAATATTATAAAATTTATTTTGAATATCCGAATTAGTTTAATTTCAAAGGAAGAAAAATAGTTTGCTATGATTAAATTTAAATAATTTCTTGTAAACAAATAGCTACATTAAAAGTTATACATTTATAATGGGGATAATTAATTATTAAATGTTATTAATTTCTTTGGTTTATAATAATAATAATAATAATAACAGGTTAAATAAAAAAATAAGAAAAAATAAGTTTATTTTTATTTTTAAAAATTCTTTGAAATTTCTGAAAAAGATAATTATATTTTTAATAACAGGACAATTGAAATTAAAAAAGTGTCTTAACAAGAAATCCAAAATTTAAAAATAATAAACTACTCTAAATAGGAATGTTTTTGCCAATTTTTGAAAAAAAGTTTGACGGATTTCTAATGAGTTCCCACACCAAGAAATAAACATGCAAGTTTTTTACAGCACTGAAAATGTATTAGAAGTATTAAGCAGCACTTTTTTTTTCACTTACTGAGCATGTGTTTGATTGTCAAGTCTTTTGAAAAAGCCTTTTTATTCAACCGTAATTAAACAAAGTTAAATATTTTGTTTCAATCAGCATATAACTTCATTTTAGAATTACTTTATATTTTAATTTTATGTTACATTTTAGTTTAGTGATACAACTAGGCAAAGTTGTATTAGAAATCTGGATAAAATAAGAATACTTTGTCGAGTTAACATTTTGCCTTTTTCACAATTTTTTTTTTTTTTTGCAAAATCCAGTGTTTCTGTGCTTATTTTGTAAGTTCTTCAGATGCATACATGCATTAGTATCGAGTTGGGAAGCCACAGGTGTCAAAGTTACGAGGATATTACGCTAAATTCTACTCTTACTGTTGTGATTAATAAGGAAATTACAAGTGGAAAAGCGTTGAAAAGTTAAAATAATCATTAAAATTAAAATAAGTATGTTCCTTAGAAGGAAACAAAATTCCACATTTTACTGAGCAAAACAGGTACTCAATTTACCTGTTGTGCTATTGTTGACATTTCAGGTGTCAACATTTTAGATAAGGAAGTTGCTATTTTAGAAACAAGAATTTTCTTGCGCAGGCTAAGAAATGGGTTCATCACTCAATTTTACTAAAAGTACATGATATCGTATAGATAATTGGCCCTCCTCATAAAGAAAATCTGGGAAAATTTATTTTTTCTGTTGAACTTGTAAAACGTTTTTAGGCTTTGGGGTTTAAAACTTTTAACTATTCTAGCTTTTATATTTCTAATATTTTTTCATACGTTTCTTCACTATAAAAAGTTAATACTAATTTGGAAAATGATTTTATAGTTAAAAACTTTTTTTGTTATGTTTTGGAGGAAGTTTCTAAGTGATTTAGCAAATCAAAGTTTTCTATAGCTTTGCCAAAGCTGTTTTCTTATTTTTTAAAAAACCTATGAATGCTTATTTAAATTACCATGTTGCCATAAAATGTAAAATTAGCAATATAGACTAATCGTTTATTCTGGTTTCAAAATATCTTAATGCACTGGTAGTTTACAAAACAATTGAAAGAAATGGTAATTTTTTCCCTTTTTTTCCCTGTATTCCAACCTCTTATTTTAGACATAAACAATGATGATTATAATTTTAGTCGAATTTTCGAAATGGTAATATGGTATCGGTGAATGATGACTTTTTACAATGTAAATTTTAATTAATGTTTCAAAAAATTATGCAACTTTAAGAAATATTATTGGAATATATTTCATTTTTTGTACACGTAGTCATGACAAATGTTTTTGAAAACAAGTAGCTCTACTTAGATCAGTTGAATACAAAATTACAGAAAATGAGAGATATCCAAACACAGTTAAAAAGGTATGAATATGTGACACAAAAAATTGCATTCATTTTTAAAATCTCGAACTAACAAAACATTTGATTCTTTCAGAAAGTGATGCGAAGCAAACTGAAGAGAAGTCTAATAAAAATTCCAAACTTTCCGAAAAGCTTAGAAAATGCTTCTAACGTAAAAAAAAGTTATTTCTTTCCAAAATAATCCAAGGAAGCTTATTATAAAACTTGCTGCAAGACGATGAATTTTATTTAATTGCGAGGAAAATAAGAGAATCATAACCTGCGTCGAAAACTTTACCCAATGGAAAAATCCGAATAAGCCTAAAAAGTAAAAAATATCGCTAGAATTATGAAAAAAAATTATAATTTTAAAGAATCTTTGTTGAACTATGTTATGAATTTCGGTAACATCTTAATTTTTAATAACCTTTTATGTACGTTTGGAGGAAAGGTAATTTTTCACTACATGCACTCATAAAGTTGCCAGCAAGAAGTTATTTAAAAATGATAAAAAAAAGAATTGTAATTAGTTTCTCCTTTGTGAGTCTTGTTTATGAAGCTAGAGACCAGGCCTCGCTTTAAAAATGTTTCGCTGTACAGAAGATGAATGAGTTGATTAATCGTAATTGAATCTGAAAATAACTGTATCATTTCAGCAAGTGTAATTTAAAACAAGAACCTTACTTTAAGGACGGAAAAAAAACTAAACTAATTTTGCTCTATATTACAACAAGAGAAATGTTAATAATAATAAAAAAATACGTCGCAATTCATTTTAAAGAGTTCATTTATGATTAAATCGGTGGAATAAAGTGTAAAATAGCCAAAATAAGAAAAATGTCTACTTTTTTAAAAAAAAATTCTTTATCCATTATTTATTGCTTTAAAAGGAAATTGTATATTTAAAATAAAATGATGAAATATAAAAATGATTTTTATTTAGGTTAAAATGTTTCTTAAAATCTTTATGAATGAGATGCCTTGTATCATTAATAAATTTGTGATAGGGATTTTTTTTTGTATTTTAGAATAAGTTTTCATGTAAGTCACAAAACAAGCTCTATTTGTTGATCATTGAATGCATTCAAACCTAATTTTGTTGCTTTCCTATTTTACGCGATTTTTTATTCGGTATATGAATTCCAACCGTGTTAGCATTATAACACTTTTAATGGTAATGACATTACACTGTTGTTACATCAGTGTAAGTGTTGCCCCAGAAACACTGTGCCATTTACATGCTATAGTGTAACTGATAATGTACACTGGTAACATGTAAGTACTAGTGTATACTGATATACACTGGTAATGGTAATAGCATTACCATTAGCAGTACGATAGTAATGTTTTCTACCAGTGTTCAAATGTACTCTAATACATTGCATGCATACAATGCATATCAATTCCAATGTTCCAAAATAAAATAAATAATATATTCTCAAAATAAATCAACTCTAATATATTCTCAAGTGGTGAAAGTGATTTTGAACCAGTTCATAACAAGATATGCTTTTTGGATTATAGCTAGTAGTATTAAATGATGTGCCTTTTGAACATTTTTCCATGTTTAAAATGGGAAGTTAAATTTTATAAAAAGAGTTTCCATGAATAAATAATTTATTTGATTTGAAAAGAACTTTCTCATTATTTCGTATACCCTTGATAGATTTTCCAAGTAAGACTTCTTTTTTTGCGCCCCCCCTTTACCGTATAAAAAAATTTTTTCTTCAATATATTGTAAAAAGTTATCTGTTATAAATATTTATAGAATTTTGGAATATTTTTTTTTGTACAATTTCTTTCATGAGGTCCCTACCTACTGCACAAAAACAGGTTTGACAGTATTCAAAATTATAAAGCTAAACTTATGACGATATATTCTTATAACTGAAAATTACTATGATATTTTTAGAAGTAATTTTACCAGTGATTTAGGTAAACATTTCAAGGAATAAACTTAACTTTTTAATTTGTGTTACTTTACCAGCCGCCTTTGATGAAACTTTTCAATTAAATATTTTGTATAACTTAATTTTAATGGCTCCTTCACAATTGCTTCTTCATGTTACAGCATTCTATATTCTGAAAAATATGCAAGAGATAGAGAATATTATTTGAATGCCGAGAGAAAGCTTATAGACAGGAATACACTCTACAAATAGCCTCAGGAGACATGCTCAATAAAAAAATATCAAAACATGTTGCAAAGAGCATCGATGAAATAATTGACACGTAACTACTTCTTTCATAGTAAGTGCTAAGAAAAGAAATTTGTTAATTTCAATTACATTTTTATTTAAATATGAATTAAAATTTATACATTTACCCTCAATAACATCGCAATATATTATTGTAAAAAATCCATTTTCTATCAGTTTGAAATTTTGAAAATAAGATTTTCAATCCTACCAGATTATTTCTACACAATTTTTTCCCCAATTTTAAGAATATTTTATAACAACATTTTTTCATCGAATTTCTTACTGGGTTTATATTCGCAAGCAATACATTTCTGAATACAATTTTTATATTTTTTAAATCGATGCTTTAAAATTAAGAATAAATTTTGAAAATAAAATAAAGAAAAATAAATCAACTCTAAAACATTATCATGGTGCGACACTTTGAATTGAAGATTTGAGTACCCTTTTAATATTTTCTTATTTTTTATTATGTATGAATCTATAAATAAAGATATTTTTACTCTACACATTCTGAAAATATATTTAAATAAAAGAAGAATTTTTTAATATTGAAGGATAACATTAATATCACCATATAAACATGGTCGAAAAGTACAACCACTCTTTTGAAATGAGAAAAATGTGTGACATTTTGAACAGCAAATTTTTTCCAAAAAAAAAAAAAATATTTTCTCAATTTTAAAGACAAATGAAACTCGTGTTTGCGAAGAAAAGGTAAACTTTCACAACAACAAATCCACCAAACCTTCAACTAGTCAGAATTTAAAACTTATTCTTCAACTTGAACACACAGTAAAAACTTGAAGGTGAAGCCATTATTCATACACAACTACGGAGAACCTCTGAAAAATATGATAAACAAATGTAAGGCTAAAGCGTATCCAGGGCTGTGTTGAGGGTATTTCTGAAGTTTTATTCAGTTTGACGAATAGTCGTTCGATGCTATCAGCACCTTCAAAGGTGGTTGAGGGAAATCGTCTGCTTTTTCATGTGGTGGCCCCACCAAGCGGAAGAAGAATAATTTATTATACATTCTGGCAACGGAAGTAAAAAAAAATTCGAATGCATCTTTTCACACCAGGAACACTTTTGAGAGGCAGGTGGATTCATTTTGGAGATTGTGAATAGCTTCTTACATTTTTTTTAGACAGTGGTTTAGAATAAAACACGATGCAGGAGTCGCACATTCGAAGTCTTTGATTTCAACTTGAAACAATGGATTGTTTTGTAAGTTTTTATACATAAAAACTAGTTTGTTGCATAAGAATGTACAATAACAGAGTCTGGTATGTGGTTTAAACTGAAAAGTTGTATTTAAATGAATTCCTTTTCTTTGTCGCTTATCACAATATTATGTATAAAGATTTCTGAAGCTTCGTTCGAATTCAGAATTCTATGTATTTAAACTTTTATGCTGAATCAACTGAAATAATAATACTTTGTATTATTATTTCAACTTATTTATGCAATAGGAATTTTGAGAGATAGTAATTGTAAATTTATTGTAAAATTATATAGATGAAAAAAGTACAGTTTTGGAAATAATGCACATTGAGTTAGAATAAAACACAATTTCTAATTGTAGTTTTTTCTCTACGCCTTGATATAATATTATCCGATAACAAACATTTGTTAAATAATTAATATATATTACGAAAGAAAAAATCTCAGTTTACTTATCATAAAGTATTTTTTAATTTAAAAACTGATTTCTTCTAAGTTATTTTATAATAATTTCATATGTAATATCTGAGTTGTTAGAACAAGGATATTTATATAACTATCCTTGAAGAACACGAGCAGTTTAAAATAATCAGATTAATAGGGAACTTAGAGAATTTCTAAAAAGAATTATTAGAAATTTTGATGCATCTACTTTTTATTTTTATCTTAAAGAGCATTTCTTTAAAAATTGCTTTTAAAAATTATTGATTTTTTTAAAAATTACTGCATGCCTATGACATCACTAGAAGAAGGAAAATAAATTGCAGAACAAAATCCATCACTGATGTTGAAAGAAGGCTTAATAATCGGTATAAGAGAAAATAACCTTAGTGAAATTCTATATCAGAAAGATGAAAAATTTTAATTTTGTTTACTAAAGTCAAATTTACCTTCTTTTTTTACGGTAACTAGCAATTTGTAGTTATTCGAGAGAAGCAGCAATTTTTAAATTAATTTTCTGAAATTAAAATTTGATGAAAAAAGAATTACCTGCATCCGACTTTCTAAATATTTTTATGAATTCTTACTCTCATTATATTTTGAATGAGAACGAAAATAACTTTTGGTTACAAATTGCCATAAAATTAATTATTGCCAGGATATTTTTATAAAGTCTGCACCTATTGTTTAAATAACTCAAAATATTCATATCCCTCAATATTATCTTTTCTGAATCACTTGTAACTTTGAAAAGTAAGAAGGCAGCAACATTGTAAACAGACTCATTATCAGCAAATAAAATGCTTCAAGACAGAAATAGCCAATAAAAGCAGTATTGTGAGGTTGAAACGTGCATTTAAAAAGGATCTCGATGCTGATATATTTATACTCAAATCTTTTTTTAACAATAAAAACTTTATATAAACTTTTATTATTTACTTATATAAACAATAATAATACAAAGTGATTTTGTGTCAGATGAAAAGGTAATTTCTTTCGACTCTTATCTTTAAAAGCGTTTTGAAATGTAGGAAAGGATTAATTTTACCTTTGCATTTTTTCCCTTTGTAATCATGAGAAGGTAATGCCCACAATTTTGAATGACCTTGTAGGTCTCCTCCATGCGGTTGATTACTCCTTTACCAGCGACTGTTGCTAGTGCTGGATTACCATTTCTGAGTTTTTCTATAATTACGTTCCATTTCAAAGGCACACAAGAGCTATTTAAGGTTGGAACTGATAAATGTGAACCATTGACAGATAACGAGGACGACACCGAAGCTGATTCATCGCTCTTCCGTTCCACTGCGTCGGACAAAAAGTTGCCCCTGACAGATGTAACCTGTACCATACCCACATACATGGCGATTCTTTGGCGTAACCGGATTTCAAACCCAGAAACCTGATATTCTTTTGGTAAGAAGAGAACTTAACTAGGAATTAAAGCAGTGCTGACTTACAAATTTAAATATTGAATTGAAAGTTATTCTTCATTTATTCCTTCTTATATTCTTTTTCTCTGTCTATAAATTAAGGCAATTCAAACAAATATCATGCTCCCGAGAAGTCTAATTCTAGTCAGAAAATAAAATTCCCTATATTTAGGGAAATTTAAAATGCATTTCCCATGTTAATTCCAAACATTTTAATAAAAATTTATTTTTAACTATTGTATTAAATGTTTGCATCGTAAAAGATTTCTACATAAAATTGTTGTCACTTGATAGGAAGGAACCTGTGTCAGGAATTACTTTTAATAAAATAACGTGCGAAACAGAAGAAAATGAATGAAATTTAGATAGTTTTACAAATTTTGAAATCAGATTTACAAAATAATTGCAATTTATTAAAATATATTCAACATATTTATTTTATCAACATTTTCTTCCAAAATTTATCATTTAGGCAAATTTTGTTTTTAAAATGATTTAAGATTTGTATTTAAAAGGATTTACTTTTTGAAAAGAGCTGGAAGAATAAAAGAATGACGTATTATCAAACAAATAAACAGAAATTTCTAATTTGAATCATAACATATTTTTTGAATTCGAAAAATTGCCACCTCATACCACTTTGCCCATAGCTGCTATAGTTATAGTCATAGTTCCAGGCAAGTTGAAAATGCTAGTCGTCAAGTTACTTGAAAAAAAAATTCAAATAGAAAGTTTTAACATATCTTTACATTTGCAGAGAAATCTAGGTAAATCAATTCTGTAGAATTTGCTAACTTTCGAATTTTCAGTGGCTTGAGTGCGAAATATGGAAAAGTGCTATTATATAACTTTTATATAGCTTAAAAACGTTTCACATGCAAATAATTTATGGAGGAGTTTTGAAAATTCGCGAAATGTTTTCGAAGTTTTCCCATCAGAATGGATGCATATTAAAATTTTCTGTACAACTTTCCATTTGCACTTATGAAACATTTTCAATAATATTCATAGGAATATACTTTTTAAAACTAAAAATATTTCATTCTATAATTAAAATAAAAATCATTGTTTCAAAAGATGAAGTTTATAATCAATTATTAATATACTTAAAATAATTCATAATTTATAAACATCAAAGATATATCTTTGAGGAACCTGTTCTTAATCTTTCGGCGTGGACACTAGTTTAAAATTAAAAACCCGCTCCTACCGAAGATCCAACATATATATGTGGGCTTCGTGAACATTAAATCTAAAAGCAAGTCCCAAATATACTCCTTCTGATGTGACGTAGAAGTTTGAAGAAAGGATACCTAAATAGAAGAAGTCCTCATCATCTGCTCATAATTTAGAACTGCGAACTTCATTCAAAAATAACTCGAATTTTAAAATGGAGTTTTAAGCCAAAACATATAGAAACATTGTCATTTTTTATTAATTAGATGTTAATAGGTATTATTTTTAAAATTTTCAAATATTGCTTGAAGAATATTAATTATATGGAAATGCAATTAATTTTGAAGCCTCAAAATTCGGTTGATTTGAGAAGATAGCGAAATATTTAAAAAATATCGATTTTACAACATCAACAAAATGCAATAATTCGAAATAAATCGTTGCTAAGTTTGGGTGAAATGAAAAGTAAATATTCATTCAAACTGCATTTGCTTGAATGCCATCGGGAAAATAAAACATTGAAAAAAACATTGTGACACTACATGTAATCAATGCATTCTAATTTTTCTCAGTGAAGATTTAGAAACGAAAAAAAAAAATCTCATTTTTCTTTTGTGCACAGAAAAAGAAGAAACAGATAATGAAAATAAAATATAAAAATATTTTCCTTTTTCCTTTGAAAGGGGAAAAAAAAGAAATCTTGGCCAAAATCTACTGCTTCTTCAGTAAGGTCGCCAGTCAATAATCTTTGAAAAATGGCTCGGATTTCTTTTGTACCTTAATCATTAAGTTTCATTTAAGCCAAAGGGAACTGTGAATTCTCCGATGGATTCGCACAGTTCTCGGAGCGTCCAATTTGCGAAAGGTTACCAGTATATATCGGTTATTTTTGTTGGGATGCAAATAAGTCACAGCTCTGTACAATTGCATTTTAGATTCTGGAAACACTCTCCAAGAACTAACTCCACAGGCAGCCAGAGGCCCATATTGATTTCTTGTTCTCGAATTATTCTGGTTTCAGGCTTTGGCTTATTTATTTTGTTTCATTTTTCTCCCGGTTTTGATACTGAGCCACGTCCTTTCCCGCTATGAAGCCGAGAACGGAATCTGGGGGAAGTTTCGGCTCTAGTTGTCGGTGTTAACAGACGTAGAAAGGGAGAATGAATATTTGAGCAGGTGGTTTTATTTTCGCTTCCTTTTTGTTTGCTGAGCCCCGAGAGACGAAGTTTCTAGCATTTGACCACCAAAATGATAAATGATACGACCGTCTGGTTTATTTCATATGCATGTGCTCTGTATGTAACGTGCTGGTGGAAAATATCTGTTTGTTTTAAATGCCATTTTGGTAGAAGAACTATCGATCCAAAGCCGCCCAGCTTTTATATCTACAGTAAAAATGCGCTATAACAGCAGTCTACTATTGCGGTGAAAATTATCCTTGTGTGAGCTATTGTGTAGTTGCTCTCTATATTTCAAAACAAATCTATATATATATATTTTTTTATCAAATTATGCATCCTGAGAAAACTTCTTTTGCTTATACGTTCGTACAAATTGACTGCGCATTGTATAATGCAGCAATATTTGTACAGGAATGTCTGAATAATTAGAAATTGACTAATAATAATCAGTGCTTCCATAAAATCCTTTTGCTGTAAAGTTTTCATGACTTATTCATTTATTTTCTCTTCTCCTGTAGGAACCATGGTCAAATTTAACATTGGTACTATTTGCCCAAGGCATGCTACGATTTATATATAAAGATTTAACCATTTGGATTTTTTTCCCTTGTTGAAAAAGAGAGAAGAAAGATTCTTATTTATTATTCTCGCAGCTCATATTTCAAATAAGAAAGTGAAATTACATTACATTATATTATGAAAATAAACGAAGCACAGTTAGAAATTAATTATCCAGAGATTTATGGTATTGTAATGGCATTATTCCATTAAGAAGGTTTATGTACTAAATTATTAGAACAAGTGAAAGACTATTAAAATTTCCCCTAATAATTTCCCTTTAACATCTTCCCTAATTCGATACTTAAACATAGTCTATTAATATTATCATAACACCAAGTTAAGCATGGGTGATTTAATTGAAATTACGTATAATTACATTTCCTAAAAAGCACCTGTTTTCAACTTTATTACAAAATACTAAACTGAATCAAATGCCAATCATGAATTCAATTGATTGAAAAAAAATATTATTACTAATTGCTGAACTACAAGCCTAGAACTTTCTCAGAATGCATATAATAAAGTATATAAAGTTAATTCTTTAACAGCGTTTTTAGGAACAACTGCTCTTTTATTTTAAAAATCACTAATAAAACGTTTATCTTTAACTAAGGAAAAGGAAATATGAAAGCAGACGCTCTTTATTTACTGGCTAAAAATTAACAAGTGATACATGCTGTTACGATTTTCTACTCCCCCCCCCCAAAAAAAAATCTGAAACATTCCGCCACAAAATACTGACAAAAGCACACGTATTTCCGGAATTGTTTTCATTGATTTACGAGTATCGAGTCATGTGCACCCTCCCTCAAGTAATTTTGGCAATTTTATAAGAATATAAAGAAAACGTTTCAAGAGATGTTACTGTGTCGTAAAAAAGCAAAGTAATGCTGATGATTGTTTCCGTTCTGGAGATATTCGTTCCATCCGCCATTTTCCGATTGAGCCCCTGAGTCTAGAAATGGACGAGTGGGTGAAAAAATGAATCGAATCAGCAGATTTCCTTTTTATTTGTTAAGATTTTTCTTGTTTTTTCCGCTTCCATTTTGTTTCTATCGAATTCTTGTTTTGATCATGAAAAGCGCAAGCAATTGTTTGTCAGAATGAATGGATGACCGTCATTATCGTCGGAGCAGACGATTTTTTATTGCCATGAGAACGTGTTTCGTACTATTTAGTCGGTAATCAACAAGTGATTTTGTTTTATTCTTTTTTTCCGTCATGAGAATTTCACAAATAGTTTTAAGAATTTTGATTCAAAATATTTATTATGTTTAGGAATATTATTAAATCTAAATTCTTAAATAACTGTAACTCTGCTAAAGAGAATGTATTGATTGTCAACACGACGATTATTTTATCTAGAGTTATTAAAGCTATTAAATTTGACAGAAATATACTTTCGCCGGCATAAAGAATATCTCATCTAGGAGCGATGTCTTTTCAATTATAATTAAAGTATTAATCAATCAAAAAATCAGCAAAATTGTTGTATTTTTCGATAATTTTCAAGGTTATAATCTCACAAATTTATTATTTATGCCTCTGTAAATTTTAAAAGACTGTCTTATCAATAATATGAAGTTAGCTGAAGAAGTTATAATATGAAGTTAGTTTTCCCTTATTTTATCAATTAAAAATATTTCCATGCAATCTTTGCAGACATAATCATGCAATGAAAATAAAGCTACTTTATATTTAATGCGTATATCCTATCACTGATTAGAAATCAGAAATGAACATTTTGTTTACCTTTATATTCATTACCATTATGAATATATACCTCCTTATTTTATTTTAAACATATTTTGAGCAATCTTTTAAAAAATCCTCCTGAGATACTCAGAAATATATCCATTTTATTCAAAGACTATGCAGGTTATTCTTCTAATTTCTTATTAGATATATTTAAAATTCCTAGTATGCTGTTTGATGCTTTTAATAATACAAGTAAAATCTGTTATAACACTTTGATGTTGGAATCAATCGCCCATTTTATTTGAGAAACAAGAATATCACTGAATTAAATGAAGCAAAATTAGATTTTAGATGACTTTGATAGTTACGAGCGCATGCTAATGTAATTTCACTTCATTAGGCAGGTTTATATGCAAAATAATCAAAACATGTAAAACACATGACTTAATATAATGTTCCTGTTCGTAAGCTTATGAGTTTATCACAACTTGAGGTTTAAAAACATTATGCTGAGCTAAAATAAATATAAAACTAATAATCAAAAATACTAAGAACTCTAAATATGCATAAAAGTAGAGCTAATTCCATTCACTAAAATTCTGTTTTAACATTTTTAATCAAAAACATATATTTAATCAAGATGTTACTTAAAAGCACTTTTAAGCCTTGAAGTGAAAAAAAAATAATAATTTGTATCATATGTTTATTTTTTTTATTATATAAAAGAATGCTTCTTTAAATTTAGGAGCAATTCATTTATATGCATTACTATATGTAATTATTACTATATTTTTTAATATTATACTTTATATACTTTATACTATAATTTATGCGTTTCCAATCCTGTCATAAATAATAGTAAGAATTAATAATTATTATAAATATAAATCATTCTGAAATTAGTCAGCTATTTATTCTGCTATAAAATTTGTAACCTTGGCTATGTTGTTTAATATTGCAACGCTCCTAAAGTATTTCCTATTCATTTTCTATAGAAATAGTTTCCATTTCAATAATAATAACTTTTCTATTTATCTAAACCAGCTAAATAAAATTGAACAACAGCTTAGAAGCACCACATGAATAAATAAACGCTATTCCATAAATAAAACACGCTCAATAGGAGCAAGAAAGAACATTAATATATTCACTAATGACGCATGCAAATTAAAAATACCTTAGAGTCCAAACTAAAGTGAGATAATAGTTCACAGCGAAGTGCTTCAACCATAAAATGGATGTTAAGCAAAAGACATCTTAAAAAGTAATTATCTTTTGCAGCAATGGGAAGCTTCTACTATATTAAAAAATCATTGAAAGCATATTAAAGTCTCAAGCTGGATTTCATGAATTTTTTAAATTCGCGAGGGATGGATGCCATAAGTGATTACATGTTTTTGGCTTTTTGGGAAAATTCGAAAAGAAACCACATTCTTTCCAATCCTTTTTAAAACCATTTTTCGCCTTTATTTTCATAGAAATTTAAGTTAAGTCATTTAAAGTGTTTTAGTATTATACTAGTATTAAATATTTTAATTAAAAACTTTTTGAAAATTTTGTTTAGCTTAAAGATTAACATTAACAAGCTTAGGGTTAAAAGATAAAATTATTACAACTTTCCTTTATTTAAGTAAAAACATTTTAATCAATTTTTGACCTTTTCATTTACTTTTATTAGATTAAATATTTTCCTTCAAGAAATTTAACAAATTTATTTGATTTTAAAAAATATAAAATTATGACTAACTTATTATATCGTACTCTTAGTATACAAATTATTCGTACAATACAATACGTTACAAATTATGCTTACAAGATAATGTAATACGTTGAAAATTTGTTCAACAAATTCTTATCTTCATCAGTTGCTAATATTTTTGTTTATTATTCTAGTGTTTGTTTAGATAGACTTTGAAACAAAGCACAATTAATTCAATTTTATAAATATTTCAATAAATATCTTCATTTAAAAAAAAATCTTTTTAAGTAGTCAGAATTTTTATTCATTTTTCTAAAACTTTTAGAAAATGAAAGTACACAGTAGAACTGGATAAGTAAATTCATTCTAATAATTACCTATTTTAATTAATATTTGTTATATTAAAATATTTGATTTTAATTTTAATTTATGGTCTTCTTATATTATTTTTTTAAGAATTGAAATTTAATGTTTATTTTTAAATTATTTCTCAAGAATTAATGTTTGTAACTGTAGAATAAACATATTTATATTTAGAAGTAGATAAAGAAACTTTATAAATTAATATTATTAATTTGTTTATATTTTATCAACATAGTTTATTTTATAATACAAATAAGCTGAATTATTACATAAAAATTTTTGAAAATTAAATTATATTATTGCCTAAATATTTTTAAATAAAAAGGATAGTAAGGGAACTTTAAATAATAACGTTTTTAATTCTCTGGAAAAATTTTCTGCATCTAACTTTTTTTAAATGCAGAATATAAATTTTCATTAGATAAACTTGCACACATAATAAAAATTTTAAAAAAGAAAATAATTAGATTATCTTTAACAGTTCAAATGAAGTTTTTGTCTGAACATATTAAAAAAAACAGTTAATTTTTATAAAATCAAAATAAATTTATTTGAAAAACAAACAATATTCAGGAAAAAATTGTAATCCAATAAAATAGGTACAGTAAAAAAAAACGATTAAAAAAATTGAAATTGATGTAAAAGCCAGTTTTATACAAAAACATTTTCGGGAGTTATTGTGGGAAAAAACAAAACAAAATTTTAATTTTTTTTAGTTATTAAAATCTTTAATAAAATTAAAAAAATCCTTCCCATGTTTTCATTTTCGCTCTCCAAAATATACCTGTAGAGCAAATGGCCTATTCTATAAAGAGCCAACGCATATATATTTTGTACCTTACATCCATTTTTCTTAGTATGTAGAAAAGACAGAAGTCGAAATGTTTAATGGATTTAAATTTCAAGTTGGCATAGGAAACTTTTTAAAGAAATCACATCATTGAATATAAAAAAATATATATAAATATACTGTCATTGTAAACTTATACTTCATCTTATTAGAAACTAGCCGCCTTTGGGGACCAGCCGGTTCGCCAATCTTAATGCTTGTTAAAATTTTAATAATTAAATATTTTATGTAATTCTAACTTTAGTAGCTTCTTCATTAAAATATTTTAAAACTTCAAATTTCGATTCACTCATAATATTATAAAGGTCTTCAGTCATAACGTAATCTGTATCTCTCTAATTTTCTGTTAGATCCCGTAGAATTTATGTTTTAAATTAAAGTGGAAATGATTAATCTGCAATTAATATAATAATATTTTTTACTGAAACAAATCATTTTTTTGTAATATGATTACTGAAAACAGAGTCACCGAGCATTTAAATCTTATGGGCACTAAAGAATATCTTTCTTAATTTGTGTAATATCTCAAGAATTTGTCAACAAAATTTTTTCAGATTCATTATGAGCAGGTCTATTAATTAACAATGTTTAATTTTAAATGCATCAAACACTAAGAAAATAAAGAGAATCGTTTAAAATAATCGGTCGAAAACAGGTAAAAAAATTACTTAAAAAACGATGAACTAACATACAATAAATACAATTTAACATAACACATATAACTAACATAAATACAATTTAATTACAAAAGCATACAACTAACATAAAAATAAATCAAGTCCGCTTCACAGAGAAAGAGATCTCCTCTCTGTGGTCCGCTTCCGTTGAAAATAGATGTAAAGAATCAGAACACAATGCGTATGCATGAATTTTTAACGCCAGTTATGGTAACGCAAATGCGTGAATTTTTCTACGCCAGTTGGGGTAACGCTATGCAGATTAGAAATTTAATTTAATCATATAATATTTTTAAAGTGATTTTTTAAATAGTTTATGTTTGGTATACTAGCTTAGTACAAATCTGTCGATGAAGATAAATTGTCCGTCCAGTTTTCTTTGTGTATGTGAACACTCTAAGAAAGCTAGATAGATAAAATTTAGTGCGGTGGTTTAGCATCGGAAATATAAATATCAAATTTTGAGCCAAATTCGGCAAAAGATTCATTGTCTATTGAATGAAATCCAGCTATCATTGTCTATTTATTTCTATAACTAGCTGGCACATATACAGCTAGACAAGGAAGAACATGTTGCAAACAAGAATGTAGACGATGGTACAGTTTGAAATAAGCGTTAATAAATTCTGTAAGTGAACAAAAAGGATAATTTAGAAAGTAGCCGCTTCACAGACAACGAACGATTTCCGTTTAGTTATCAATCAATCGATAAAGTTTCATGAAATTTTGACTCCATGTAAGTGGCGCCATCTGATGTTTAATTTATGAAATTAATTTTAAGATTTCAGTATTTACAATTACGACTTATGAAATATATTAAAGATTGACAAATAAAAAATAAATAAATTAAAAAATTTCGAAGGCGTATTTTTACTTGAAAACTAATAATAATATCTAAAACATGTATAAAATTATTGCAAAACTAAAACCAAAACAAATTTTATAAAAAAGAAAAGACTTCTAAACATTTCTCAACAATTAAAATACTTAATTAAGATTACAATTTACTTAAAGCAATTTATCAGTACCTTACATCGTTATGATTTTATTTTGAGATTGTTATTTTTGATTTTTAAAAAATCTGTATTTATTTTATGATTTAAAGCTCTTTTTTATTTTTTTAAAAAATATTTCTTATTTATTTTATTTCAGATGTTTCCTTCCCAATTTCCAAAAATGTGAACAGTTTTTTGTGAGCACAAATCAACACTTAATCTTTAAATTATCGTATTACTTTGCCTCGTAAATTTTTAGTTTAACAAAGACACAGCTTTAAACGCTGTAAATGTATCTCACGTCTCACTTTGCGTTAAATAAGAGTATTTTAGGCGTAAATTTAAAGTGCAAAAGAGCAGATGAATATTTCACAGGTTTTGTTGCCGCTGGTAATTTTTCATGAAGGCAGGTGTGTGAATTCTACTTAAGAATTTAGACCAGATGATTTGTTTAATGCAGTCGCTTCTTAATTGCTTTTCGAATCCTAGGAGAGGATGCGGGAAAACTGGAAAAGAGGTGCCGCTCATGGAATATTTAATGGTTTCCTGAGGAATTACGCTAAAGGCGTTTTGGGAAATATTTGTAGTGACTTGTGAACTTATTTATTTGCAACTTGTTGAACTGAAAATTACAGTTTCAGAAATGTGTGATACTAAACAGGAAACGAACGGATAAATGAAACGATGAGTTTTAAAATTAGAAGAATATTAATTTAGTTTACCAGTTAATTTTATAAAATAAGAATTATAATAAGTCAAATAACAGGAATGATAAACTAAATATAATGTTCGAAGCAAGCATGTTAAATCACTTTTATTTTCTTGTATATTGCAGTAAAATTGTACTTCAAGATTTTGATGAATCTGTATGTTTCTAATCTCCTAAATCGGGAATCTCTTTTATGAAGTTATGCTTGTCTGGTTGTGAACAGCATGATTGAAATAAGTATTGAATAAGGCGAAGAAGATTTCGTATATTATCTTTACTCCAAAATTATTACTCTTAGTGAAATTTTGAATAAAATTCGTCCATGGAAAGTCAAAAATTTATAAACGTGTTAACATGATTAAAAAAATATAGCAGAAACCATAGTCTTGAAATCTGGCTCAGTGTTTCATTATCAGATATGTAGATGTGGAAGCACAAAGGAGATAATCTCTACACTGCCTAAGCACCAGACATAATTTGAATAACCTTTATCTCGACCATGGATGAGCAATTGAATTTAAACTCCGAAGAATCACAACCAAAATCGTCCTATTCATTACAAAGGAAAAATACCTCCCGTGTGAAGGATGTCCCACAATTGGAGTGATGCTATTGGATTTCATAACATTAGTTTATCACCAGGAAAATGAAAGCCTCTTTATTCAGGCAGTAACTTTCAATTTCAGTTCTCATAATATATTTTTGGTAGGGTTCTTTTTTCGGATGTACGTTTAGAACTTTTTACTGAATCCGTCATAGATTTGAGAGTCTTTCTGTCTCTTTTTTTTCTTGTGTATACGAACAAAATAACTAAAAAACGCATCGATAAAATTGAATCTTTGTACGTGGTCTTAACATTAAAATTGCATATCTGTATCAAATTTTGGATCTTATTGGTCAATAGAATATTATTCCAAAAGTTACATTTTCTATTCGCTTGATTGTGCAACGATGCTAAACGCAATATGCCTTATGTTGAAGATTGAAGATAGAACACTTACGTAGAATTTCGACAAAACCATCAAAATAATTCCAAAAGGTTTCCATTGCTTTTCGAATATTTTTTTTTCTTCGTAAATCTCCTTATGATATCATAAACATCGATTAACACACGCACACACACACACACACAAAAAAAAAGATGTAAAACTCCAAACAATTGTTAGACAAAAAGAAAAAATGGGAAGCCTTCGAGAATGATAGCATTTTGAATGTGTATGAAATAATTTAAGTAACAGGCTATAAGTCTTCTCACTAATAAAACTAAATTTCTTCCATCAAAATTTTTGCGTTTTTAAATTATTATATTTAAAAATAAGCATGATTCTAAATTTCTTTTCACGTAGGAAGCTCTAAAATGTGGGACTTTATTAAATTCTTTCAGCCCTATTTTTGTCTGTGATATTGTTTCCTACTTTTACTTTCTCGTATACGTAGTGTAGAAGAAGTATGGTAATGGTCAAAATATTCGAACTCGAGATTTCAAAGAATTTCCAAATTTTAGACCTCCTTGAATTCGAAAACCACATTTGTGGAAATTGTCCCTCTGCCGTTCTGTCTGTGAAAAACACTTTGAGTTATACGGTATACGGTATCACATCAAATCTGCAGATTTCTATCAAATTTTGAATAAAATCCGCCTGTCCGATTGTTCGAATATAAGTTAACACGATAATTGCAAAATAGAGAGAGCTAGATAGAAAAAAAATTCAGCATACAGATTTAATATCTTTTTTTGTAGACATATATCAAATTTTGAGTCGAATCCAACAACGGGTTCACTGTCGGTCGGTCTGTACTTTCAGAAACATGTAAACGCGATATTTCAAAAGCGCATTGACTTAAATTTATAAAATTTGGTATGAGATTTTGTGACTACAATTGCAGTTTCATATAAAATTTTTGTTTCAATCGGTTGCAGAAATGAGTCTGAAATCGGTTTTCGGATATTTTTAATCGTAATCAGGAATTAATCGCCATATAACTCTCCAAGAATGACAGAGAGATTCAGTAAAAATGCTAAAGTCAAGCAAAAAAAATATTTCGTAACTGTTGTAGACTAATACCATGCAAAATTTTGTCTGGCATGATAAATTTATTAGAGAGTATGTGGGGAAAGTTTTGGTGAGATTACTCTGCTGGTTTATTAGGTATACGAAAATGTAAAAAACATATATTATCAGCTTGTGGAATTATTAGAAATGAATAAATTATTCCATATTCCCATGAATATACCTTATTTCAAATTTTTCTGGAATTATAATGCATTCTGAACTCTCTCTCTCTGTCTCACACATACATATGTTTCCCATAATATTTATCTCAAAACATTTGATTGCTATCCTATGTTTTCTCAAGCTTAGTCATAAAACTCAAGAATTTTTCTCCACGCTTTTATAGATATATCTCAGACAGATGAAATGCAGATTAATTTTCCAAGGGAAAAGTATAGTATCATAAAAAAAAACCGATGCTATACATTCCCGGACCACAAATAAACATCTATGTTTCCTTTTTTTTCAATTTCGTGTGAAATTCAATATCTTGGATATATATTTTTTTTATCAGAAAATACCTCTCGGCTACAAACATAAGTGTTCAAAATGCATAGTTAGGAATTTTAATAACATCACATTTCGTCAGACCCAAAAAATGGGATGTCGCATCAAATATAAAAAAAAAGACTAAATTTAATAACATAGATTTCACAGATAAATATATTCTTCCTTCTCCATCACGGTATAGAGGGTAGGCGAAATGAAATTACGACACATCAAACGATTTTCTTTTTATCAATATTTCTGCATCGAGATTTTTCTGAAAATACGAAAAGTTACCTTTATTGACCTCTATCTACAGAATTAAAGAGGGCAAAAAATATTCCATCCAGTGTCCCCCATTTTCGAAGAGGTAAATCGTTTTCAGGACATTATTCGAATTCTTCCATATTTGTCACTCCCAACAAAAGATTTAGCAATTTTATTTTTATCGAAAATCGTTTTGGAACTCCTGGATACCATTATTTTTTTTCTTTTCTTTTCTCCATCAATTGAGGGTAGTCGAATTGGGAAAAAGAAGAAGAAAAAAAAATGAAATGGATGGAAGGGGGGGGGGAGAGAGCAGTACTATTTCGTTTTGCATAATCTTTTCGCTTGTGCCTTTGACAGATGTCTTAGGAAGTATTTCATCATTTTTATCGAATCGCTTATATTTCGCCAACATATTCATGTTCGATTTTTTTATTGCTTGTTTATTTTTTACTCTCAGTCCTCCGGCACCTCGATATAAAGTCGTCTGCAAAAATCCTCTCTTTGTTGAAAATCTAAAGCCGGAAATATAAATAGGAGATCATCTGTGCTTTCGAACGTGACGCAATATTTTCACCACCTCTACACCCTTTTTAACAAAACTGTTCTATTTGCAGGGGAGGAATATTTTCGACTACCTTCTTCAAGAATTCGAGTGCCAATCCACGGGGAACAAATTCGAAGTGCCGACGAAAGCTCTTTGACGTCTATTCGGTCGCAAACATATGGATGCCCTACTTATATAGAGTAAAGGCTGTATGAAAAGCCATGCGTAGAAATTTGAAAATGTGTATTTATTCGATTGTGTTTAGAATGCGCTTTATTTACTTGCTGTAGGTAGAATGATGGATTTCTAAAGTAGATTAATATTTTATTTTATTATTGACAAATATTAGACTGTGCTGCTTATAGTTTCGGTGATTTTTATAAATTATTCACTGAAAGAGAAAATTTATAGTAAAATTACCTGTGAAATTAGATGAAAAATATGACATAAAAGTGTCAAATACACTATCAGAGGATCATCAGTATAATTATTTATTATTTTATTTAAGCAGTTAGTACAAAATATGTTTAACACCAAAATTCTTTATCTACATAATCTAATTCTATTTATTGTTTAATAGCAAAATTAAAACCTTTTCATATTTTAAGTTTATCTTTTACAGAAGAAAAGAAAATGGAATTATTTTATCTTGTCATAGGGTGTCAGTAAAACGTTAATTTTGAATAATGTTATTAGTAATTATTTACACATTATTAATACGCCAATGTTGATGTACTGCAAAAACCATATGGTATTAATTATCACATATCATCCAAATTTAATGCCGTGTTTGTCATTTCTTTCTAAACATAAGTTCGACATAAAAAATCAATAAGATATCAATAAATAATCCATAAAAAGCAATATGTCATTTTTTTTAATTTATAAAAACTTACGACCTTTTCATTACCCGCTTTGCATTATAACGAGATATTATGATATTATCGCAATAATCATATTTTGAAGAAGATAAGCCATTTTTAATTGATGCAAAAATAGCACAGAATGCTACTCGAAATTTTAATATCTAAACTCTGTAAATCAGTGACCATTCCCTCTATTATTGTTTCTTGCCTAATTCCTTCTTAATTAATTTTTATATATGTTTTGTTGCCAAGTAGGTCGCGTGAGGCTTGCGTGCATTAGAATCCTCATAATAATATTTTCAGTGGAACTGCTATGATTCATACATTATATAATTAAATAAAATATTTGTTAGATACCAGAGACTGGGATTGCGCCAATTAAATTTTTCTATTAGAAACTGCATTCATTGGTAACAGAAATTACAAATCTCCATGTATTCCAAAAATATTTGGGTCTTTCTAAATTGTGGTCAATCCTATTTTTTTTAAATCTTTTGTTTAATGTCCATTAAAGTCTAATGAAATTCTTTCAAAATGCAGAGACAAAATTTCCGCGATGATTAGCATACTGGTTAAAATTCATAACTTTTTCCACCAAGCCATATTTGTCGAGGCATGCGCAATAAAACAGCCGTTTCTTTACCAATACTCTCATTACTAGGCCAGGCGAATTCATTACTTTTCATTTCTCACAATTCCGTGTTTAACCTCACACCGATTGAAGAATAATTAACTTCCTCTCTTTCTTTTGTGATCCCCGATATATTTCACTTCCTTTTTCAGCTCTTCCCCCTTTAAATGCCGCTCTTCGAAAATGAGATATTTGCAAATGAAAACAGGTGTTACTTGAATGGAAATCGTTTGCGTTCTCATTTTTAATATTTATGATGATTCCTTTGACGACTTCACAGGGAAATCAGCATGCACATACTTTAATCGTAAGGTGTTATTCCCTTCCTTTCTCTAAGAATTTCCTTAAATTCTCATTTTGAAGGAGATTTGCGTTTTCTTATTAAAGATTCGAACAAAAAGCATTCTGCTGTTTCAAAGAAGAATTAAAATTTCAGAAAATGCTTAAAAGATTAAGTTGAATTACAAAGTATGAAATTTAAATTTAGGAGTTTGCAAAACCGTATGAATTTTGAGAATACATGTAATGTTCATTTTCTTTTACTAAAATAATTTTCATTTTATTTCCAGTTTTAAGTTTCATTTACAGCTATCTCAAGTGTTTTCTAATTTATTAAAGTAGATGTAACTTTCCGCAGTGTTTCCTTATATCTGAATGCAAATAATTTTTTTAATCTGAGCTTCAGTACAATAATCTGATAGTATTGCCCTTACTTCCGGGATAGAGATAGGTAGCTTGGAATTCTGATACTTCTAAAATTTACTGTATATCTGAAAACCTATTGAACCTTATATCTACTTATGATAAAATAACTTTCTGCCGATATCGAGCTGTTTTTTCAGTGGTTTGGGTAAGGGAGTTTAAATAAATGGTCATTTTTCTTCTTCATTTATCAAACTTAGAATATTTGTTCAAAATAACTCTTCTGTAGCTTAAAATTGGACTATAATATCAATAAATTTAAGTGAATTAAAATACGTTTGCCTGAAGAGCAGTTAGAATATAAAATGTCCTCTCAGTTATTGTCTTTCACGCTTATCTAGGATTTACAAAATTGATAACAAGTAAATGATAAATTTAAGGATTTAAATGCCTTTAGATGAAGCTATAAAGGAAATTAAATGATCGTTTCTCCGTTTTTTTAGTTTAATGCTATTTGAATTTGATTCTTAGTTAAATTAATTTTTTGGAGAAATCATACTCTCGAAAGTATCAAATAATCATCAAAAAATTTAAATATTTGGAGGTATATTTTTAATCCTGTATTCTCAATATCAGTCTCCGTGATTGTTGAATATTCGAAAGACATTTGATTGTAGGAATAAATGAAAAGATTTTTAATTATTTCGAGAGATAATTTCTGTGTATTTTTATCCAAAATATTTCTAAATAATTATAAAATAATAAATCATCTTAAAAAAAGATTTTAAATTTTAAAAGCAGATTATTACTTCTGTATAGATCAAAATGTTGCAACGGTGAACTCGGGTTGTAAAGCGAATATACCTTGGAAGAAAAAAAAACTTGAAACAAAAAGTTAATATTTTTTTTCTTGTGATTACATGTCATGATGTATGAAACTTCATGCAAAAAATGATAGTTCAAGATTGAACAGTTAAAAAATGTAGCTATTTAAAATGTACGTAGATGTAAATAAAACTAATAAACATTATGATAAATGTACTCAAAAATAATATAAATTATTTACATGTAATGATGAAATTAATTCTTGCATTGAAATAATATCAAATATTGATCATTTCTGTATATCACCATCTGTCAAAGCAAATAAAAGCTACTGGAAGGGGTTATAACAAACTACAGAATGCCTGTAAAGTTTATTTCAGCCTTCAGGAAGATTACGGTGCTTCATAAAAAAAGACCATGAAAAATAATCTAAAAACCACATGATATATGAAGCAATAATTTTTTATGTAATCGGTTACGTAAAAATAAAACACATTTAACACTGAATTAATTATTAATTTTTCTTGAATGTGTGTCTGTTCATATTTTATAAAATTTTCAATCATTATCAAATAAAATTTATAATGATTGTATTTAATTAAATGCAAAATTGATAATATTTATAATTTTGTATTTAATTCTTCCACAGTTTGTAATATATTCCTTAGAAGAATTAAAAAATATTTCTTTCGAGCAATTATTGAATCCTGAATCAACTCCAAATGCTTTTTTTAGATAAAGATATTTTTTAAAAATATTAAAAAAAAAGCTTTATTGCTGCTATTTTCCCAATATATTGAGGTTGAAATTCGTAAATGGGCGTTGGTTCCCTGCCATTTTATAAATTTTAAATCAACAGACTATAGAATTTAAAACAAGCAATTGCTATTTAACCAATTGTTTCCATCCATTCTTCAAACTAGAAGAGGCTGAACGCATGAATCACGTCACTCAAAGTTGTGAATAATCACGGATCCACAGAATCCAACAGCAAACAATCCAGATAAAAGAGGGCTTTCTTTGAAAAATGCCCATTCCGCATGGTTTCGAAGTGAAATCGCCAAACCATTAATCTCTTCTCGTCCTAATTTGTTGTGAAAGTCTTTCCAAGCAATCTTTCCCCAGGGATTAATCTCCAGCGGATACAAGCCTCAGGTACAGCTAACCTCATTGAATTCGTGGAAGGCCTTGTTTTGTTTGATCTGCTTCATGGAATACCTTTTATGGAAGGGGTAATTTTCATGGAGCCAAAAACACCTTACCCACCCTTCAACAATCACGACTGTATAAAGAATCGATGTTTGTTCAGCTGTTATCAAGTTTAGGTTCTTCTTCTTCGTCATCGTCTATTTCTTCCAAGATTTTTTTTCTGTCTCTGGTAGTGGAAGTTTTTAAAGGGAGATAAATTGTTTCTGCGCTCGATGGGAAATATGAGAGGGATTAGCTCAAGATTTAGAGCAAACAAGAATGTGGAGTGAGTCAACAAAAAGCGACGCCATGATATTCTGCTTTGACCATTCGTTCCACTTTTCAAAGACTTGCGCGATTAAAGATTTCAGAGCTTGTTGAAGGGGTATTATGTTCGTCGTAAGTGGTTATTTTGCGTCAAGGTAAACTTCGCTGTAAGTTAAGGAATTTATATTAAAAACTGTAGTATAAGTAAACACGCCAACATTGGTGTTGTTTGAGGCCTATCATGGGTTTAGAAAGTCTGTTGCGGAAGTTTATGGAAAAACTCAGGACGTGATGGCTACTTCCACTGGGGGATTAACAGGTTGTAGACGAGGACTGATGAATGCAGACATGAAATAGACTGCTATTACTTTGATAAAAAGATTATTTTGTTTGAAGAATATAATAAGTAAAAAATAAGGTTAAAATATTTTTTAAATTAGGTAGAAGAAGATATTTAGTCTCAAATTTTTAAATCTAATTTAAACAACCATTCACTTTTCCTTGCACTACTATTTATCCCTTTTGTGTCACCTTTGATTTCAATTTTAATGTTATTAGAATTGTTAGATTCTTACTACTGCCGTAAGATATATTTACATTTTATACATTCAGTGAACTAACTATCAGATCAACTTTAGAGTTTTATACTTGCATTGATGTATTAGCTTATATTCACAGAAAAGAACCATTAAGAAGAAAAATGTTGCTAATTGAGACTGATATCCACCAAACAGAATAACTACCGAAAGTGCAACGTGTATATAATATAGTATAGCTAAATATAGAAGAGTCACTGAAAGATGCTTACATCAAACTGTATAAATGAATAAAAAAAATAGATAAAAAATAGTTTACTAATGAGGACTGTTATATTGCCGAAACATGAAGATCAATACTGTCGATGGCAATCAACTGAAATCGAATCTTTGATTCAATTACTTTGAGCTGATAACCATAAGCCAATGCATGAATTCAGGTAGTCATATCAGGTCACTTAAGGCCTGCATGCATTTATTAAGCTGAATGATCGTTATAAAACCAAGCGTTGCTGCTGGAATAAAATGGTTAAATTTGATACGTTAACAGCAACCAGTTCTCAATACTTGAGAAATTATTGCTAATTAAATAGCTACATAGCTTTAGCGTCATTGTGATCGCATTCAAATATAAGTTTTTTTTTCATTTTGGATGACTCCATCTTAATCCGGAAGGAAAATGCCTTTTTGCATAAATTCTGCACTTTAAAGGGGTGAAAACAATCGATAACAGTAATTATAAGGCTTCCAATTGACATTTTGGATAAAATTCAAAGGAAATGAACTGACGCATTTTTATTTATTAAATTTGTTTTATCTTTGGTTAAATGATGGTAAGAGATAGAACTCATGAAAAATGAAATCTTCTTCAATTATCTAAACAGTAGCCATTTTTTTTAGTTTACGGAACAGATAGTTTCATTCCTATAGATTATTTTAAGCTGAAAAACTAGCAAAATGCAGATATTATCTGTTACGAATTCCTTTTATGATCCTTTGGTTTAATCATTTCTATTTCCCTATAGCAGTTATAGGTTGGGGAAGTATACTGACATTTTGTAATATTCATGTTAATATATTATCCACAAAATGGAACAGTGTTGAAATACTTCATTGCTATTAATAATGCTTAGCGATCTATAAAGATTTTTTGTAAAAAACTTTTTTAGAATCAATGAAAAAAAGTAATAAATCCTTTCTTTTCTCAATAGTAGCAGAATAATACTAAATCTTGTACTTAGCTTTGTCACATATTAAAAAAAATGCTCAGCATACATTTTGCGAATGGATCTTTTCCCATAATTTGATTAATCAATATCTCCTATCATTTACAATTTAGACGCTTTTTCAAGCACTTTTGAGAATCTGAACACATAACCTTAGACATAACTATAAAAATCACTGTAATATAATAAAACTATAATTCTTGAGACACGTTCAATCTTATAAATATTTTTCATTTATCCATAAATAATTATTCTACTGAAGTCTTTCATCTTCAGAAACTCAATTACTGCTCTCTAAAGGTGTTTGAAAACTACACCACATGTATTTTGTTACTTCTATTTTAGTTAATGATAAATCGCTACTAATTGTTTTGTATCAGATTTCTTTTGACATATATAATCATATCAGTGAGATCTCTTCGTTCTACTACGTAGAATATATGTCGATTGATTTACAATACCAATTTAATTCTGTCCATCAGCCTTATTTATGTCTTTATATATCTTCCACATTAAGTAATGGTTATTTTTATTTCGTTATTTTTTTCCAAAAAATGAGATTATGAACCCTTTGATTAAATAAGTTAGACTACAGAGTAAAATTCTAGTTCCTCCAAGAATTTCCCTTTTATAACATATTCGATAAGCAATGGTTGGACAATCCCGATGGCCTTTTACTTCTGACTTTGTTTTTGATATAAATCGTGTCATGGTCAACATATTTAAGTAACAAATCCGTAGCTTCTCTAAACTCTTTTCTCCATTTGTAATAAATATGTTAACTCTTTGAGAATGTTCTAAAGAGGTTTTTATCAAAATTTTAAATTAAAAAAGATTCTTCCGTAAAACTTATTTATGCGTTTACACGTTTCACTCTTTCAATATTCCGAATCCGAAGAATTCGAAACACTCGAATATGCTTGCAAAATCTCCCCCCCCCCTTCATTAAGTTTACTTGATTCAATACCCAAGACCCAGGCTTTGTTAGTTCATGTGTTATCTGAACAAGGAAAGAAATACTGAACCTATTTCCTTGTACTAAATTCTTCTCTGGCTATCATCTAAGCAGAATTTGCTTTAGCCCATCAAGACATTAGCACGTGGTTGTTACTGTGGCTTTGAACATAATTTCACTTATTTCTCAAAGAGGAACTCGTACGTTTTCGATATTTTTCTGTACCAGAAGTTCTAGGCTCTTAAATATTGGAACGTTAAGCTGCATTATTACATATTTTAAGTTTTTCGTATCTCAATTTTCCAGCCAACCTTTACAATTTTATTCTAATAGATTTATTCATTTCCATAAGCTTCAATTTGACTAAAATTTATTTCATCTTCCGATGTCGATGGCTGCTTAACAAAATACCTTTTGGTTATTTATTTTATTTATTTTGAAATTTCAGAAGAATTTCTGTTTCCCTTACCTCTTGACGAAAGCTCTTGGTCAAAACGTATGCAATCCATAAGGCATCTTTTTTTTTTTTCCAGGTATTTTCAAGGGAAGGGAGTTTTGCTTTAGATCAATCACCTCAAGCAATTTCAGAAAAACGATTTTCAGATGATGGATGAAGCAGGTTTCAGAATTTAGCGAGAGGAGCAGATAGGAGAGGGAGGGGCAATCATTGGAGAAGAGCAACAACAAAGAAAGAAAAGCATATTCTTTTTTTTTTACCGTTTTAGAAATATTGCTGGAAACAAAACGAACATTTAACCATGAAATAAGAAATTTTGAAATACGGAAAATTCGTTTTTGGAAGATGCGAATATTATTATTACTTTATTGCATTTATTTTTCTATTTCGCGTTCGATTTCGGTAGAGTTGATGATATGTTATCGTTTTGAACATCTGCCATCATATCGTTTGCCCTTAAAGTGGAAGACTGAATCTGAAGGAAAAGAGATGCAGGTAGTAAGTATATTAAACTGAAGTGTTTATTTTTCTTTTAAGAAATTGTGAAGAACTCTTTTAAAAATGTTGATTTAAAGAAATGTTTGAAAATAAGATATACACATTACTTTTTTATTTTAGCGTAAATATTAATAAAATTCAGAAAATTGAAAATAATAAACATTGATTCTGATCTCTCATTAAATCCTTTTTACCTCTAAATTATGAAAATTTATGATTTACTTTAATCTGCAATGAAAGGCTATGAGTAATTTTTAAGTTCTGAAATTTTATTTTTATAATTTATGCTTTAATATATATTTTTAACTCCTTGAAGGCAGATGTCCATGATACTTTGTGTTTCTAAAGTCATTTTTTATTTAAATATTTTCTTATGAAATGATCTTTTAATAATATATAATACATAATGATCTTTCAATAAACAAAGAAATTATATTTTCAATTATACCAATTTAGACTCCGAGTGTAGCCGAAATCGTTATCATTGTTTCGTAAAATATTGGATTGTGCCATCTTCTACCTTTGTTAAAAGATAAAGATTAGAGATTCTGCTTAATATTTGTGTAATTTTCAAGATGAATAAAAAAGAGTTTACAATACCGCTAAATTTAGAAAATAGACTAGACGGATATAATAGCGCTATGATATCATATGACTAGCCTCCATTAGAAAAGTTCGTATATATCAGTGCACATAACATAGTGTAGAATATTAAGAAAATAAGGCTTTAATGTCTAGCAATTTGATAAAATAATTAATATGAAGTTTTATTTAAACGACTAAAATATAATTAAATATAACCAATATTTCGACTAGCCAAAGACGACAAGTACTCGAATAAAAGCAGCTTTGTGAAACGTTTTTTATAATTATTTATTTAATTTTATATATTTTAATTGAACTTTTGCAATAATGAATTTTAAGATATTGATTCTTTAATGCTACTTAAAATTTTTGATTCATTATAATACACTTTTCACAATATTAATCACAAGTAAAGACTGAAATTTTACAAAAAAATTAAGATAATTTGTTATTAAAATAATTCAATTACTACTTATCAAAACTTGAAATCTTTTTTTTTTTGCTTGCTGCATATGCTCATCTAAGTTAAGCTTTTTATTATTCTAAAATATTTATTGTAGAAAAAATAATAGTTATTTATCAGAATTATTTTTATAATTAAATTCATTGGCGTTAACTTATGGAAGAAATTTAATAAGCATTTTCTTCTATATTTATAATTTCTTTTATATTTCAATTAAAAATAAATTATAAAGCTAAATTCCTTTTCTCAGAAGATCTTTTAGCATTATTATATTCAGAAATACTATTCAAATAATTGCAAGGATGCTTGTTACTAATTTAGTAAGAAAAACGTACAAATTTGCAATGCAAAATGCAGAACTTTGACAAGATCGGGAGAGAAATTCCAGGCATTCTGCCTGAAATATTGTTGACAATATCCGAAAAAAAAATACTCAACTTGCACGAAATGGAATCCTCTCTTTCCAGAATTATCTCCCTTTGCGTCTACTATGGCTGTTTGTCCATAGATTTCGGGTAATGCTACTTCATTATTTCTGCACAGCGTGGCGTAGCATTGTGACTGGGGCTCAGGAAGTCACAAAACGCTTCATGGAATAAAACATTATTTATTTTTCGGTCGTCTTGGGAAAAGATGGGGTCTGTTTGCGATGCCTGTCGACACATGTGATCCGGTATGTCAATATTTGATATTTCTTCTTATTTCATGGGATAAAAAAAAGTGCCTTGAAAAATTGTCCTCGTGCCACAGAATTAAATTCTAGGCCTCGAAATCCATTTTAGAGGCATTCCGCCATTTTATTTTCTATCCGGGAGTGAAGGAAAGCAGGAAGGAATGGGAACAATATTTGCCAAAGGAAAGTAGTGACAGATTAAAGGTGAAAACGCTTTGATGATAAATGGGATTTACTCTTCACAGAACTCGTATAAAGTCGATAGATCATGTTCAAATTCTTTTGGTCGGATACGGTGTTGTAGGTTGTATCAATTGTGTCTAACTTGCAAACAGTGGAAAAATGCTTTCGAAACTCCGCTAGTATTTCTTCATTTTCGAGAATCGATGTCAATCGTAATCGAAGATCTCAAATAGCCAACATTTTTATTTTCTCATATAAGTAGTTGAGATTTTGACGAATACAAATTTGAGATTTTGACAAATATTTATAATTTAGACTTCTCTGAGCTTTGGTTATTGGAAACTTTTTTCTTGGCATTGTGTCTGCCTTTGTGTCTATCAGTCTGGCTATACGTGAAACGTTGATTCAAAAGATGCTTTGATCTCGACAAATTAAATTTGGTATACGCACTGTAGACCAAATTTGTAGTTTTCTATCAAATTTTGAACGAAACCAATTGGGAGGAAGTCTGTTTGTTTTTCTGTTTAATTACAAGTGTATTCAGTAGCTTCAAAGTGCAATGTTCTAAATAAATAAAATTTGACACACAGGTTCAGCATCTATCTTAAATAGCTTAGACATTCTTATTAATTTTTTTTAATCTATCAAAGGGTTAATCATCTGTCTTACTTTTGCATGCATGTAAATGCAATGACTTAAGTCAAAGAAATCTCGTATGTGATCCTGTAACAACAGCTATAATTCCGTATCAAATTTTGGCTACAATCGGTCGAAAAAAGACGTCCAAAATACATTCGCACGACAGATTTTGTAAAAATGTTAGATTCTCGCCAAATATCTGCATTTCGTAACTATTATTCGCTAAGGCCAAAAAGGAAACTCGGGGCCTTCTGCAGAGTTCAAATTCTTTGCGGAAAGATGATTTTTTTTGTAGGGTATGAGAGAAAAGAGTTCGAGAAGGCCATTCCCGCTAGCTTTGTTTCATTTTCTTAATAGATAGATGAAATACAGTAATTATGAAAATAATTTCACCGGTTTGGGAATTTGATGCTTCGGCAAGTTTCAGACTTACTTGAGAAAAAAGTATTTTGGATTTCAAATCTGTATATCTGTATATATAGTATTTATATACAAGTAAAGAATGTGTGCAATCCTTGGATCAATATTGATGATCTTTATTAAAATTATAAACCAAATCCATCAAGAGGAAATTTTGTTTTATCTTAAGAATATATTAATTCATTTCATAATTAAAGAAAACTACTCGAAAACACGAAATGTCCCCAAACATTATTTAAGCCTATTCGTTGACATTCTGAACAAATGAAACTATTATATACAATTTTATAAACAAAATACATTTAATTTCTATTTCACCAAAAATTTCTAAGGAGAATTTTATGCGTATTTCTTCTATTGCGCTTTTCTGATGAATATAATCATTCACTAGTCATTGAATTATTACATACTTTTATTTATGCCCACGTTACATTGCAGTATATCAGTAAATGAATCATATAGGAGAGCGTAGTGTATAAATCAGTGTAGGAGGGTGATATCAACAATGAGAGTAATTTATCACAAGAACTTTATCAGATCATCAGAAATATGTTTAAGGGGCACATTGTATTATTACAGGAATGACGCCTATTATGTCCATATAAAGAAAAAATACTTTTAGTCATAAAAATTTATGAAAAGTTTTAATTTCTATAACCATATTCATGTTTGAGATAAGCTTAAGATAATACTTAATTTTACATTGACATTATTACTTAAAGACAATATACTTTCACATCGAGCTGAAATCTTGTTTGTTTCATGATTTTACAATTAAACAATATTAGAAATTACATTGCTTTAATTAGGATATAGGAATTTAATTTTTTGAACTGGAATATCAGAATAATAAGTAATTATTTTTACGATGAATTTTTCCTTTATAAATCTGCTTTTTTCAATCATAATTCTATAAAGCTAATATCATATTTGAGTGAATGATAAAACATATATTAAATAATTTGTAGAAAACATTCTAATTTTTGAATTTAGTTAGATGTCATAAATTATATTTATTTACATTTCAATATCATATTCATGTGCAATTCTTTAAATTATCAGATCTCTGTATCTACAAAACGTGTTCATGGATATTAATAAATAATAAAATATTTTTTTGCATCTTTAAATTCAAATGTTAGACATTAGAGCTATAAGATCAAATACTTTCTATGGGCTAGCAATTAATGTGAAGCCTATTTTGGAATTATTTTAAATAGCATCTAAATTATTGATAAACACTATCATAAAAAATTTTATGTTTTGAGAAAAATATTAAAATAATTAAATACAAGTGTCAAGTGGTATGAAATTCTTCTTTGTCATAAATCAAAGCTTTAATATTTTAAGGATCTTATAGCATTTTAATGCATTATTTATAGATTATATTTGTATTTGAATATATTTTAAATTATCCAAACAATAGTATTGACTAACAACTTATTGTGAAAAAATTTGTAATATTCCTACACCAGTTTAAATATCTAAGTGATACAGATGAAATTCAAGCTACCCAATTTCATTCCTTGATAATTTAAAATCGATTAACATTAAAATTCAATTAATTCAAACATTAAGCTTCAGCGAAGAATTTGAGAAAGTTCGAAATACTTAAAAAGCATATTCAGATTAGAATTAAATTGAGGCTTCTTTGAAAAAATTGGTTTTATGTGTTAAATTTTATAAAATCAAAATTCCCTTGGAATTTTGATTTTATAAAATTAACACATAAGTGATTACATAAATTTCTTAATGGAATTTAAGAAATTTATGTAATCGGCCACTTTTTATAAAAATTTATTTTAATATATAAATGTTGTTCTTTAAGAAAATATATTCAAAACTTTAAAATTGTACTTAAATTACTAATGCAAATAGCCTAAAAACTGCATGCGAATTCTAAATAACTGTTAAATAAAAAAAAAAAAATAACATAATCTAAGCTTCATTTCTCAATTTACACGATTGCAGAATTTTGTCGGTTATTGGAAGTATTGATTTTTAGTCCCAATGCTAAGAATGTCAGCATTTATATCCATGTGTTTTCCTTGGCTTGTCTCGAGTTAATCTAAACACTAAGTTTCGTATATCAAGAAGAAAATAAATTCATAGGAGTGAGATCCGAAGAATATGAGGGAGGATAAACATTACCTATTCGTTCAGTTCTCTGATCATCAGTATTCTATTAAGATAGGTTCAAATACTAGCAATATAGAGATGCTCCATTATTCTGAAAATCAGGTTTTGCTTTTTCAAATATTCCTTAAATGGATCTGTACTGGATTCATATTATTAATTCTATAAGTATTATAAGTGAAATTATGCTCATTGATAAAAAATATATCCAATAAATATATATCTTGGTAAAATATACTAATCCAGTTAGCACATTATAAGTTTTTTAAGAGTTTCACTGTCATTATAAATTACTTGTGATTACTTGTGTACTTGCGCAATTACTAATCATTATCATTTTAATGTAAAAAATTTAGAATTATTGCTTTAACTAATATGAATCTTATATGAAATGCTACACAAAACTTCAAACTGTCAATATGATCTACATCTGTTTTAATTAATTTTAAATATGAAATTTTAATATCTTTATAGTATGTTAAGTGCTTATATGGCAATTATGAAAAATATATAAACATTCTAGAGAATCCAGGTAAAGATCTTTTAATTAATCAAGTTATTAAATTTAAACAGTTAATTGATGTATTACATTTCAATTGTTTCAGCTGTATTTTGTTTTTTATCATTTTCTGTAGTTCCTTGAAAAAAAGAATTAAGCGCCAACTTTGACTGTCCGAAAGTAATTAATGTGTAACCCTTATCTAAAGAATGTGTTAATTAACATATTCGTTTTTAAAATGAGCACATAAATCCATTAAAGAACAACAAAATTATTCTTGATTAAAAATATAAAGATAAATTGTAACTTAAAATAAGTATGCTTATTAAAATGCACAGATTAAAAAAAAAACTTCTATTAACTCAACACAAGAAATTTGGCACTTTAACAAATAATTTACAATCCTTATCTTCAAAACACGATTACAATTAATCCCAAATAATGCCTAAAATATCAAGAGCTCTCTAAAAAAATGGAAATTTCCTAAATAAGGGATATTTAATTTTATGGCAAACAGCTTGTTAAGATTTCTCGAATACAGAATATTTCGAGAAGTAAAAGCTGACCTAGTGAGCGTGCTCCAACATTTCTACTTTCTTGAGGATAGAAAATATTTTAAGGAATGCGATCTTTTCAAAAAATTATACTTGAATTTACTTGTGTTAAGTTCTCTCAGTACTTAAAATAATAACAGCTACTAATTGATTAAAATTTTTGATATGTTTATATTTGGATAAAACATGACAAAAATTTGAATTCTTGGGCCATATTAATCGGAATATTGTATTATTGATATTTGTTTAACTCATATTTTTGCTTTTGAAATATTAATTTTGAGTAATTTAGGGATTATCTAATAAAGTAATTACTAGAAATAAAGATAATTAAACAATTGAGATATTAATCATTTATTTATTAATTTTGATTAAAAATTAATAATAAATAAAGTTCAAATTTAATTTAATTTTTTTCCAAAATTACTTACGTTTTTAATATCGATATATTCATCCGCGGTAGAAAACAAATAGCACAATGTATACTCACTGATTTTAAAATTTTGTTAAGAACGAATGCAATGTATTATTTACTACGCTCAATTTAAGCGAATCTGAACGCCACAGTAGTTATTAAATAGCATTCCATCCATTCAAAAGTTTATCAATTATTTATAATTAAAACAAAAAGTTGGTGAAAATACAGAACACGACTATTACAGAAGCGGGGAAACCCCAATGGATTTCGAGACCTTCGCCTTAACCACTCGGTCACGATTGCCAGACGATGAAACAACGATCTTCTCTAAATAAAAGATTATTTTCATTCTGGAACACAATAATAAAGGACCGTGTAATAAATAATATGATTTTACTGTCTGCTGAAGATTATGCAAAAGAAAATATGCTGGGTGAAGATTATGCAAGGCTTACTTATGAAAGAGACATACATATGTAACTTTGAGATAAATAATTTTGCGTGAATTAGACATACTGCTGTTCCATTTGAATTACAATATAATTTTAACGCACGTTTTCTTGACTTAGATATTCGTTTGACTTAGATATTCTAGTGCTATTGCACTTTTCCTCATTATATTTAGTATAAAAAGACATTTGAGAAAAATGCAGTGAAATCAGCTAAAGAGCAACTTCAGTGTGGCTAAAAATATCTATAAGAATATGATTTAGGAAAGAATGTTAAAATTTCTACAAATTTTAAGGTTGTACAAATTTTAAGGCTACAAATAAAAAAAAAATCAATTCAGGTTGTCACAATAGTTTGTAGTTTAAAGGGGAGGGCCATTTAGCAGATCCATCTGAATATATATGTTTCACTTCATTGTAAATGAAAGTATTTGGCATTTAATGATTGGATTGTGATGATTAATTGTTTAGTTGAATAAATTCCTATACAGTTTCTGAATATAATCACCAAATTTAAAAATTCTCAGGTTATGTATAATTTTATTTCGTTGAATTTGAATTTTCTTTCAGAATTCCAAGTTTGGTTCGATATCTAAAAATAGAATTAAAACCTTGTTTCACTCAGCAAAAATTGCTTTTTAATTGAGTAAAATCATTAAATGTGTTTATAAAAGTACAAATTCTTTGATTTCCGTTCCATATTCAGGTTTGGCATATATTGATTTAATTCGTTTAATGATTTGTATCACAGTTTGAATCACTATTATAGCACTTTAAAATTGTAAAAGTTTGAGACATATTGAAAAAAATATTGTAATTACCGAAGAAACCAGAATACCATGCTATAAATATTGTGAAATGTATAGAATATTCTGTGATAATAGTGGCAAAACGGCTCAAAGTGTTATTTTTTTTTTTGAGAAATTATCAAAAAATTTGGTTAACAAACTTTTGATTTACAGAGATCTCTATTGCAACTTTTCCTCAGTAATTAAGTTTTTATTTTTGTAAGTTAAATCGGAGCAAAAAATGAAAATGGTTTAAAAAAAGAATAGCAACTTTTTTTAGTAAACCAAATATTAAAAGCAATTATTCTTTAATTTATCTTCCACAGTTCATTCAAATAATACATCGCCGATGCGAGTGAAAATCGTTGAGTTTATGACTTCAAATTACATTCTTAACTGAATATTGCAAAGAAAGTAATTTAAATTAGATGTAGAAATGCACATTACATTCTAGCAAGTCAATTACGCCATTACTGTAATATGCACCCACATTTCACAAGCTTGTTAATTTAATGGGTAAAATAGTTGAACGATTCTAGTTTGAATAGGGAGATAAGTGAAAAACAGTAAAATAACGAATCAAAAGTTATCAAAAGATTCTGCTCAAAGTTTAATTATTTTTTATATATAATAGGATGTTATACTTAATTATGGGAATATTTATATAATTTAATCTAATTAAATTAAAAGGAATCAATATGAAAAATAACTTTATTTTTATTATATGGAGCCTAATATATTTACTTAATTCATTATATATAGGGTGGTTATAATTAAAGTTCCCTTTTGAAATGGTCATAAAAGGAAAACTACTGGACTAAATGTTATCAAACTTGGTAATAGCTTAAAGGAGAATATAGAAATTTCTTTTCGCTTCAAAAAAAGTTCAAAAAAATCATCACCAGGGTAGAAACGGCGCTATATGCAATATTGTTAGACAACATAGGACATGAAGACATCCGTTTAAAATATGTTTAATCATTTCTGAAACGTGCTTGCAAAGCATGTTCAATACACGTTATCTTAATAAGCACTGTTTATGGTAATAATCTGAACAATTTGGCTCAACAGAAAGATGCGACACACCGACATGTACGTAACATTCCTCCTGATATGCTAAGAGTACTGTTGGGATGAACGGACGCCACATTGATCAGGCTTTGCAACGCGTTTTAGAAACGATTAAGCACATTTTAAACCGATATCTTCTTTCATGTCCTATTTTGCTGAACAATATTACATACAACGCCATTTCTCTCCTGCTGGTAAATTTTTGAACTTTTTTGGGGGGGAGGGATGCGGAAAAGAAATTTCCATGACTATCTTTAAACTATTATCAAATTTGATAACATTTGGTTCAATACTTTTCCTTTTATGACCATTTGAAAGTGGAATTTTAATTATAACCTGTATTATTAGCTCATCGATGGTAATATTTTACATAAACCAAATTTACTATTATCCGTTTTTTTGCACTTTCATTAATTAATATTACTAAAGCATTAAAACTCTTAGCTGTGACTTTTATGTCAAAATTTTAAACTAATTGGGAAAAAGTCAAAAGTCAAATTAATTTTTTTTAATTAAAACTAAAATTAATTTTTATATAAATAACAAACAACATTTTTAATATTTTAATAATATTTTAAAAATAAGTTTTTAATAATATTTTTTTAATATTTTAATTTTTTTATACTTTTTTAATATAAATAAAAAACATTATTAATATAAATAACAAAATTTTAAATCAGTTTCTTTTCACATATCATTTATATTGTAGTATTAAACTTTTAAACATAGAAAGAAAGAATAAATTTCGAGTGTAATGGATTAATAGCTATCCCAAGTATTTCTATTATTGTTAAAAATTTTTTGAATTTATCAGTAAGCATTATAATGAAATAAGTTTAAAAGCCTGATTTTTAAAAATTTTTGAATGAAAATTTTCCGGAACAGTTATTTAGAAAATGAGAATTTTTTTCTTTTTTAATACATTAAAAAATAATTAAACATTTATTCATGAAATTCATGTAGAAGCAAACAATATACACAATAGAATTCTGTTGCACCGGGCATAATACGTGTTTACAAAATCATTTTTTTTTAATTTAGCGAGTTTGCTAAAAGTAAAATATGTATTGTTTGCAAAAAAGTACTATATGCATAAAAGTTTCTTAGGACACGATATTTCATTTAATAACAATAATTTTATTTAACAGCAGAAATTCACATGTCACAGCCACAGCTATATTTCGTTTTCTTTTATTCGCGAATAAAACAAATGCAAATACACTTTTTAATATTCCATAAAAGCCATTGTTCAAATTTAATAAAAACTATGCTTTAGATTTGGTGTTTATCCTGAATTATTACAGCCTATTCATAAAAATTTATCTTATTAATTTTAATTCTATTTTTCATTGGGAAACTACGAAATAAAACTTCAAAATCTAAAATCTGACTAAAAAATAAATGTTGAAAGAGCTGATAGAAATAATATGCCGAATCAGCATTTTGTTTTCCTGTAAGAAATTATTGAAGCCTCAGGAAATTTTGGATAAAAAGATGCCAATTCAGCGAATATTTAAAATTCAAGGAAATACGTCGACGATTATTCGGTAAAGCCTACGCAAAAAATGGATTTAGATATTATTCCATACTTTCGTTATGCATTGCGTATTTTTTTTTTCTGTGCATTTCCGGCAAAATTTTGAAATTGAAAAATTTAGCTCTACTTTTTAAAAAAAACAGCATTTTTGGGAAGAGCTCTAAAGAAAATACCATAACGTTATACATATTAATTTTCTTTAATCCGATTCGAAGGTATTTTGTCATTGTTCATTCAAAAAGCAGTAGAAAATACTTAATTGACAATGTATAGAGCCGGAAACATCCATTTGGCCGATAAGACTTTAAGCCGATAATATCTTAAAGAGCATATAAAATTTTTTCAACTTGCACGCCAATAGATATAAACTTCTTTATTCTTAAATCATTTCGTTATTAAAATGGATATATATCCTAAATTAATAATTATAATAATACTGTATAGTAAAAATTTGAATATCCATTCAGATATTTAACTGCGTACAAAGGAAGCATATCGAATTACTTTTCGAATTAGAAGCATTTGATTTACTTTTATTCGAAGCAATTTCGATTTAAAAGTGTAAATAAGGATGCTGAATTATCTCAATTTTACAAATATTTGATACACAATTGGTAACTATAACATTAAATGGTAATTATTTCAAAAAAAAATCAAGATTAATAAAATACGGCCTTCAGCACTAACATACTAAATATTTGCGCTCTAGTTTTGCAAGAAATTTCATGCTGATCGTAAATTTCTAATTTATCATATATCTTATAATAAAAGTAATCTCAAAAATAGTTCATAAGCAGTTAGAAAAAGATATGGTTTTGGTGATTGAAAAACCTTTGTGCAATACATATGACCAGATGAATACATATGACCAGATGAAATATCTTTTCAGATATTTCATCGTTTCAAACAAAAGTAAAAATGTTTTTTGGCCATAAGTTATGAACATACAACATAAAAATTATTTTTACATTATTTTCCCAAATTATATTTTATTATAATTATTCTTTGATTTTGATCCAATTTCCATAAATTCTGTAACATTTTTTTGTTTAAATTTTGAATATTTTCAATGTTAAATCACCTCTATCAATCACTCAATTTTACCAAAGGCAAATTTGCTGTATTTGGACAATTACACGTTTCATTTTGTTACATAAAATCTTTTAAAATGCATGCACATTAATTTATCTTTATACACAATGTTTAATATTGTTAAAATCGCTTTTTTACTTCTTTACCTAACTTTTCCGCATTTTTTTAACTTACCCAGTAGATATATCTTTTATATTAGTATTTTTAAATTAATGTATATTTTATGCATAATATTTTTCTTATTATAAATACTATTTTATACTTCTTTTAATTTTATTTTTCATTTAATTTCGATGGCAACACATTTATGAAAAATTGATAGAACTGTAATGAATGCTCTAATGAATTTCTTGAATGCTGTAAATAAAAAAATGTAAACTATATTTAAGAAATTTTATTTTATATATTAAACAGCTTTCGTTGCTTTTCAAACTCTAAGAGAAAGATGCAAATAAGGTGACAGGTTTTTTTGTTATAAATTTAATTGTATCAAATTTAAAATTATACTTTTTAAGAGGTCTTAACGGACATTTTCTGTTATGTTTGCATTTTTGGAGAACAAATTGGTGCTTCTTTTCAACTTCGTAATATCAAGAAATTTGTAATTATTATGATATAATGATATTTAATTTTGATTTTACCAAACGTTTGTGCAGAACTCATTTTAAAAAGAATGAATGCGAAAGATCTCAGACATATCAAAAAGTAATTCATTTCAAAATTTTATATCTAGCAAAATACTTATAACTACTCTCATAAATATAAAAGAAAGGAGAGAGTGTTTACATTCTTTGCAATTTTCTTATCTGATATGATATGTTGTTCTGTGCTTCCAATTTCTAGTTAGTTTTTTTTACGCAATAGCATTGCATAAGATTAAAGTGAAATTTCTTAATTTATCGAAATTGGGTTGCCAAATTCATCTCTTTTTTTTCTGTAGACTGTTTTAATTTGCATGATCTAGACTGGCAAGTACTCATTACATACATTGACTAAGAGTACTTTATATTCGAAAGCTACAGAGTAGCAATAAATAAAAATTGCAAAAAAAAATTAGAGATAAGGATTAGGAAACAATAACAAACTTGAAAATAACATCTGAAAACTGTAAGATATAAAAGCGTTTGATTTTTTTATTAGTTTATTAGCTATGAAGGAGTAGAGAAACAGGACCACAGAGTTTTGTCTTTAAATCTAATTATTAATTTAATTCTAAAGTATTGCCACAAATTCAATGTTTTAAGAGTAGTTGCCATTGGAAATATGAGATATATATCGCTGTAAAAAATAAAACCTAATTCCTTTCCTTATAAAACAAACTTTCATTTGATCATGCGCATATAATCATCTTTTACTTTTCTATCCTCTGATCCTTCCCCAAATCAGAATTTTGCAAATTAGAATGACAGCAACGGAAAAAAAATATGGCGTCGAAGTTGATACAGCGGAAGTAAAAAACTTTTTTCTTGTGGTGGCAGAGTTCATCAGTCATAAGAGAGCGATGAGTGTCGAGAGGAAAGTTTAAAATCCACCCTCGCACCATAAACACAGATAAGAGCCTTTCGACACCGGGATTACCTAAGGCTGTTTCGAGAGGACAACAAGAACAAGTATAAAAAGAAGAATAAATTTAGAAAGAGAAACTTTATGTGATAACTTTTAACAGAAAAAAAGGAGGTGAGAACAGATTAGATATATTTACTTCAAATAAAAATGGTACTATGTAAAAACATCCTTTGATATATATATATATATATATATATATATATATATATATACAGATACCAAAAATGAAAAAGTAACCTCCTATTTTCGGCCTTTTTTTAATCCTTTAATTATCTTAATTGGGGGTTGTTATATTTCAGTGACTTCATTTATTTAATTTTGCTTATTAATCATGACAAGATTTTGGTTACTCTTTTGCCATCTAAACTATCTAAATATGATACGATGATTATGCGTTTTTATTTTCTTAGTAGTAATAGTAGTTTCTTAGTAATAATAGAAATTTCAAGAAAAATACTTTAAAATATCTATTAATTTCTACAACTTACACATAAATAATCAGCATTCTAGAATTTTTTTAAAAAAGTGTTCCTTTATTCTTTTCTGTAAAATAAAATCAAGCAAATGAATGAGGCATCTTTATAGATTATTGCAGCAGCTGTTGAAAATTGATATTTCTATAATATGTTCAATTAATTACCACATGAAATTAGCTCCATACGTTTAATATATATATATGTATATAACGTAACTAAGAATAAGTTTCATTGCTATATTCGTCGATAATATAAAACGATTAAGAAAAAGCATTCAGTTTTCCAGTTTCTAATATTATATATTAAGTTCCATTTTTCAATCGAAATTCTTTGTCGATTTAAACATTTATTATAAAGATCAGCAAGTTTTGGGATATTTTTCATCACAGATCTCTTCCACCCTTGAAAAGAACCAATTATTTACAGATATTATTATAATTAAGTATCTGGCACCAGAGAAAGTCTTCTATGATTAAGGGGAAATCGCTGGACGAAAGGTCAGAATTGATAATAAATGAACGGATAATTTTCAGTCAAAATATATTATTTGACTGAACTTGATTTAAGGAATTGGCAGGTTGTGGTAAAAATATTTATTGCACATGCGCAATTTTCAATATTCCGAAGCGAAACATTTTCTTTTAGAAGAAAGTAGATTTTGAAAAATATAATAAATTTACATGAAAAAATTTGACAAATCAAATTAAGTTGCTGTATTTTATGAAGATTTATAACAGAGACACTAACATTAATCTCTGATGCTCAATGGTTTGGATGTTCCATGATAATCAATGTTCTTATATACTCTAATTTTAGAGAATAGGTGATAAAATAATAAATTGCGAATATGCCTCATCACTGATTACCTTCACAGGTTTGCGAAAAAAATGCTCGAGTCAGTTAAAGCCAGATAGATGCTAATAGGCACAAACGTCTTTTAATTTAACTTTTAGTATAAAAGAAATATTTCATATTCCATCATTTGATGAAATATTGAACAAAAAGGGTAGTTTCATATGTGATTTCATACTAGTTCAACGTCTGATTATATTTAAAATCCATCATTGAATCAATAAATCCACAAAAGTTGTGGGAAAAAAATACAGAATTTTCAAATACCTTATTGAAAGACTTGGATTTTAGTAATTCGTTTTATTTAAGCTAATTTAGCGTTCCTATCGACAAAGTTAAATGACCATTCCTTTTATTCTTTGTATTTTCTTATTTTACAATACTTGTCTCATTTTTCATAAAATGATCGTGGTTTTGCAATATCTTTAATACAATCAATTTTCTAAACATCCTTTTCAAAGTTAATCAACCAGTATTTATCCCGAAACTAAACTTCAGTTAAAGCATAAATTAAAACTTCGCCGTATAGTGCAATGCACCAATATTTTCGCTCCAGTAGCACAAATCGTTAGAGAGAGCGTTAATTGAGACAAAGGGCGAGGATTTCGCCAGAGAAGCTACCTTTTTTCCTTGCTTACCTAAGCCATTAATAAAACTGCAAGCTTCTGTTTACCCACCTTGTTTTCTGTCCAGTTTCGTACAGAAATGAGCTCGTTAAAGAAGATCTATAGCGACAAAAAATGCGAAATACCAGCAACGAGCTAATTCATAAAAATCTATGGGTCGTCTTATTATACACAGCTACGGAAGCGAAAAATATCCACATAAAGCTTTTATTATTGTCATGTGCAAGAAAAGTATACGAAATATGCTTTAATTTTTCAACGTGTGATATTTTTGATAAAGTTAAATAATATAATTGTTATTTCAGTATCAAATGTTTCCATTATGAAATATTTTGAATAAAAATGTATTCTTTTCAAAATTTAACACAAATAAGCTCTTAAAATGGCTTTAATATTTTTTAAAGGAAAGTGATCATAATGGTTGTTTTAGTAATTGTTGGTTTCAATAGTAATATGATGGCTGCTACTGTAATATAATAAAAATAAAGAATTTACAATGACCACATATATAGAAAGACTCAACACTGTTTTTATTTTACCTATAAACTGATGTTGCCAAAGTCATGGTAATTATGTTCTCAAAAGGATTTTTTTTAAAGTACGGTTTGATTGATCTGATCCGAATTTCCGATAAAAAATGTTATCCTACCTTAACAAAATATTACGTTGTTTTTTAGCTAGGTACAGTATTTATCGTTGATATTATTCGTTCCTTCTAATTGATATTCTTTTTTTTTGTAACAATGCTTTAACATTGATAAGACATTTTTCAAATTCAAATCAATCAACTCGTTTGGCATTTTTGAAATAATAATTTTATCCTATCTCTTTAATTTTGTAAGTAGCTTTCAGTGAAAATGCTTAAATGCTTGCAATTGTATGATAAGAGCAACTCCACGTATTATCGAATTATATGCTAAAATATACGTTTTCTTACTTTTTGGTGAGAAGTAAGGATCTTTTTATAATTTAATTGTATGCTAAATGCACCAAGGAAAAGAATTGCATTGACAACAACAACAAAAAAAAAAATGGTAACATATTTATTTGAAAATCCTGATAATTTAAATCTTCTTTAATTCGAAAATATTTTGAATTTCCGGGATTTTTAAATTATTTTTGGAATTTGTCTGTGGACATGAAAACTCGAAAATACCTATGCATTGGAAAATTAAATTTGATATATTCTTTAAAATTGTAGACTTCTACAAAAGTCTGGACAAAATCTGTTCATGTAAATCTGTTTCATTGCTAAACTTTGGGTATAATTCATTAAAGGATAATTATCTATCGTTAAGTTTATTCATGGAAAAGTAGGTCGTAAATTTATATTAAACTATGGGCTAATGAATGAATGGGAATAGATATTATTGCAAATTTTCATAAAAAAATTTTCTCACTCAGAGGAGTTTAATATAAATTTTGATATATTGTAGATATAAATAGACTAGAATATTTAGGAAACATCATTTCAATCGATTTCTACTTGGTAGCTTGGATAATCGATTCTAATTTGAATTAAGAACATACATTTGATATATATTACTTCAACTTATTTGAGTATCACATTTGGAAGTAAAACCGAATTCAAAATACAAGAAATCATTTTTCTTTCTTGTTTGAATTCCCTCACCGTTCCAAATATTTGATAAGAGGTAACGCTTTTCATTTTTTACGTTGCGTTTAAAAAATGTATTTTTATTTTAATATTATAAGGATAACTTTTTATGTAATGGTGTATTAAAACATTTTTGAATTTCAAAAAACATCGAAAATCGGAAATTTAAGAGAATGTTTTAAGAAACAAAATACAATCAGATTATAAGCCTAAATCAGTTCTTTCAATAACAATTATTAATTAATTATTTGCAAATAAAAACATATCACAATGGCTTGAGAAAGAAAAATGGAATCATCCATTTCATTGTTTCAGTGAAAAATTTGATGTGAACTTACGCCAGTTTTCTTTTCACAATGTTAGATGTTGATCAATCACTGTCACCGAAAAATTATTTTATTATCAATTTCATTATCGAAATTACATCATGTGACCTAAATTCATGTTAGAAATTTTTATAATTTCTTAAATTAGCAGGAAAAACATCTTGAATCAAAATTTTAAAATAATAGCTTACCACAAATATCAAATAAGTGAAGATTTTAATTTTTTAGGACATCCTCGACGGATAAGGACGTCCTCGGGAAATGTAAAATGTAGTGGCTTAAAAAATTGATACGAACAGCAAAATGCAAAGAAAGGCACATAAATTTGTAATTCTTTAAGAACTTTATTCCTAGGTCTTTACGGAGCTTTTCTTCACCTTATGAAATTCATCTTTTTTCACAAATAGAGGATTTCAGATTCCATAAATCTCATTCAGCAAACTTTGCCTCTAAACCTTTCTTCGGTAACGCCACACGCGCAAACACTTTTGGAGAGTTTTCAAAAGAGCTTTAGTAACATTCCCTCGGAAAATTTACTCATATAAACACCACTGCACGATGTGTTTTTTTTATTGAAGGATAGAGAGGTTTCGAAATTGACTTACACAAGTCAATTCTTTTCAGATTTTACAAAATGAAAAAGACTTTATATGTGCAGAGGTACTGAAATAGATTCTAGGATGAAATATATTTATTCATTTTGTTATGTGGTTCAGTCTGTCTTTATTCAGAAATCTTACATAAATTTATGGTACATTTAGAGAAGCTTTCAATTTTTTTTCTCGTTCTGCATACAAAATTTGCAAATTTTTTTATTAACTATTTATATTAAAAGCAGTTCCTGTTGCTTTTTCACATTTTACTATGTGGTAATTGAAAATCTAAAAATAAGTGCTGTTATTATATCAGTTAATTTCGATAAGAGATACGTAGCCTTTATAATTTAAATGGAAGTTTCATGTACCTATTCGATGGATTCCAAACGAAATAATATTTGTTTTTATACTGCTTAAAATATTTAATTCAATAGCAAGTATAAAATAAATATCAAATATAATTTAAAAACACATGTACAAGCTGGTTATAATTAAAGTGTAAGTGTTTGAAGGATTTGAAGGACTGTAAAAGAAGAAGTATGTTGAAAAAATTTAAATATTTATGTTTACAACATGGAGAAATGAATTACTCAATAATAAATTTTAGTTCATTTTTTTTGCAATAGACGGTGTGTAGATGATTAAAATACCGTTTCAATTTTAAAATCACTATGATGAAAAAAGTCATGTATCTTTGAGCAATAGCCATGACTTTGTCAACGTGCTCTGTTAGTAAAATGTTATTACCAAAAGAATAGCAATCCAAAAGATCCATTTTTTTTCTGAAACTCTTACACCAACAGGATTAATTCTCCGCACCGTAACAGGCACTGGTTATACTCAAATTTTAAAAAGTAATATGATCGCTACTTTGCAAGGTAGAAACTGCCTCGATTCAACGATATTAATGCAAGATGGAACACCACCTCACATTGCTCATTGTGTTACACAACTGCTTCACCGAACTTTTGCTGAGGATCGTATATTTAGCAGATGTTTCGAAAATGCGTGGCTACTTCTTTCACCTGATTTGAATCCCTACGATTTCTGGCTGTGAGATATTTAAAAGATCGAATCTACAAGGAAACTATAAGGAGTAACGAGTCTACAAGGACTAACACTGTTGTTGCTTTAAAAAGCAGCATTACTAGACATGTCCTAGAAATTCAGCCGGAAACATTAGGTGCTACTGTGGATCATGCTGTCTTGCGTCTACGGCATTTGACGACTTTAAGGATCTCATATTGAACAAATATTGTAATACATTACGCATTTCATATTTTAACAAAGAAAAATGTTATAATTACAATGTATAAAATATTGTCATGAAAAAGCTCACCTATGACAAAAAGTTGAATTAACTTTTTTTCATTGTGTAATTCATTTCCCCTTGTTGTAAATATAACATATACCAAATTTCTCCAACATGTTCCAAGTAGTTTTTCTTTTACAGTCCTTCAAACACTTGTACTTTAATTATAATCATCCTGTATTTGGTATATACAAGGCGCTTGAAACACAAAAAGGTTATTTGTTGGATTATCAACTCATTTTAATGCTACACTAGAGAAATCCAAAAACGTGTCTGGTAACTTTCAACTGCGTTCAGTTAATGAGGCTTCTATTCTATACTATTCAGAAAAATTTCTCTTCAAATTATGGAAAAGATTCACACGAATGCCGATTTCTAATTTACACATAACACGAAACAAGTATTAACAATAATAGCAAGTAATTTGTGTACATCACTTAACACAAACGGCTTGAATTTTTTTCTAGTTTCCCATAAAAAAATAAAATGAAACAAAAATATTTTTAATTTAAAAATTTAGTTTCAAGCAATAGGTATTACCATGAATACTTAATTAATTTAGATTTTATGAATATTCATATAAATAAGGTAAAGTAAAAAATAAAATAATGTATGATGCAAATATTAAGCGAATTTAACTCCAGGTAATCTTAAGTGAACAGAAGCACCAAAGACATATTATCATGCTAAATTACTTAATGAAAGAAATAGGAAATAAAAGGAATAGCAAATCTTTACTAGAATTTCTGTTCTTCGAGGAAAAACTTCTCGAATTCTCGAAAGAGTATATGATATAATCAATTTACGAGACTTAATAAGGATTATTTTAAATATATTTAAGCATGTATGACTGTTCCTGAGGAAACGATCAATCATTTTCCAGATAATCGCAAAGAAAGCTCTAACTCGTCATTAGAATATGAATGTTCAAACCAATATGGATAACAACACAGATGATGAAAATCGCCCAAAATAGAATACATTAAGAGCAATTCATGTACAAGATCCTCAGAAGACGTTAAGTAGGTACACGCTGTTTTCTGGAGTAATCAGTAGTCCAAGAAACTGCACACTTCTTATCTCTTTATTCAATGTTATTCTTCAGAAGGATTTTACTGAAACATTTTCCTTAGAAGGCCTAAAGGATATAAAGTAGCCTATGAATTCTAGTTTGAGTAATTATTCTTTGTTTTTGTATTATGCAATTAAAAATGCACTTCACATCTGTAACTTGCAAATTATCTGTTTTTTCTCCAATAAAATAAAAGGAAAAGGAGCTTTGATTCTCCTTCTTGCATTAGTAGAAGATAATTGGCTAGAGCGTCTATCCTTCATAGGAAGAAGACTCTATTTAAGTATTACAACTCCTTCTATCCTTATACGAATTCTATCAATTGAAGTCAATGCTCTCATTAAAATTTTCATTCACTCTAAAAGGCCCTTGACTTAAGTTCATTGTCAATTATTGTAAAAGATTTTGTCTCCTAAGTTTCATGTTATAGAATTTTTTTTTCATTAAAAAGTGCTTTAGTTATAGAATTTGCCTGTTCTTTTTGAAGTGAATTTGACGTGAAATATCGAATCTAACTCTTACATATAAAACATTTCATACGGTGACCCACACATGTCTTCTTATGTTTACAAATTCTCTGATACAAAGCATGCCAAAAGAAGTTGTCGAACAAAAGATCTCTCTCAAATATTAATTATCTTTCTACATACTATAAGGCTGTTTTTTTGCAACAAGAATTCTTCGGTATTTTATAAATTTATGGGTGGAAATTGTGATCAAAGTCTCTTCATTGATAATAATCAAACGATGTAAGTTCTATTCTTATAAAACATGAATCACACAAAAAAGGGTTATGAGAATTTGTATTCATGAAATATGTATATTTGAAATATTCCTAAGACAGTTCTCATTTCATATATTTAATTATAAAAGCAGTAAAATACAAAGACAGAAGAAACCAGAAGTTCTGGGATAATATTCTGCTTTCATAAATAGTGAAGCTCTGACAGCAAGCGAACTGGCTCAAGACAAATGTTTAAACTTTCAGATATAGAGGAAATATGAATCTGTTATTATCCGAAAATATATATCAAATGGATAAAATTCAAATTTCTCTTAAATATAAACTAACATAATTACGTACAAAACCAAAATAGTCAAGCAGAATAAGAAACTGAAATGTAAGTACTCACCAGTTTCCTTTCTGCTAAAAAGAAGTTTAGTTTTACAAGACCGGCACTCACCTTTTAACACTGAGAGTCGAATCAATTAATGTTCTTTTCTTAATTAGATAACAATCTTTTAACTGTCCCGGAATAATTTAATTTTTTCAATCCTCAATGAGATTTTAAATTGCTCTTTATTTACTCTGCTAATGAACGAGCTACTTTCCGCTAATTAAACTTCACAGGAATCTACATACAAAGCATTTTGTAATTACACTCAGCAAATTCAAAAGCGATGCTTTAAGCTCTCATCACCAAAAAGCATTAAAAGAATGACAAATATCGTTAAAGAGGCAATTTTGTGATTAATACTAAAAAAAAAAAAATTTTAAAAATATCGAGTCATATCTCAGTTTTGGAAGAGAGTTTTCTTATTAGATTTAATATCATCTCATTTCAGAAAAATAAACGAAGTCACATTTTTACTTCATTCAGAATGATAAGAAAGTAAATATAAATGGCAATAAGCGCTTTCATATAAAACGGTGTAAGTCAAAGATTCATAATCTTTTAAAATTGTTTATCTAACTTACTTGGTTCTTTTTTGTAACGATTTTTGTTTGGATTATCTCTTTCTTTCAATGAATATTTGAATTTTTAATAATGCTTTCTTATAACATAAAACAGGAAGAATAGAAATAATTTCAATTTTCATTGCTATGAAAAGCTTTTCAAAAATAAAAATATAAAATATTGTATAAAAATGAATGTCTTCTCTTATCAGCATTTTGTAACAGTTCAGAATTGGAAAGTTTGAAATTCAATAGAATTGAAAAGAATGTGTGAAAAAAATTTGTACTTAAAAATAATAATACATGGAAAAAAATTAGAATTCAATTATTTCAAAACTATGTTTTTAGATTGCTTATTAGGGAAATGCATAAAGTGCTTGCTAATTTTTAGTTTATTTTCAATTAATTTTCTATGCATATTAAAATAAGAAAATCGCAAAAGTCAATTATAATGAAAGGACATATACGAAGTACAAATGCCTCACAAATTCCGAAAAAAAAAGGAGAGGGAGACGTTAAGGCGTTACATAGAAAATAATAGCTTAAAGGAAAAAAATGTAGCTATTTATAGTTCTTTTATTCTAGTCTTATATCTTTAATTATACACTGGTGTGCAAAACTTAAGCAACAATGCAAATTTTAAGCAGATAGCCATGAAAGTGCAGAAAAGTCCTTGCGATCAGTATAATGAACACGTAATTCAAGAGAAAGGTCATGCGTATGCAAATATCAGGAACAAAACGTCACAGGTGACGTGAGCGTACGCAAAACACGTGCGGAAGGCACGCGCAGTTCAACACTACAATAAAAGGAAGGACGGAGACGCAATTAAAGACATTCGCTGCAAGTGCACGTGAGTTAATTTGTGAAATATGGCTAGCAGAAATCACCAGGACGATTTCACACGTGGAAAAATGATCGGAAAGCTGGAGGAGGGGCGTAGAGTGACCAGTGTAGCTGAAGAGTTCGGAATCAACAAAAGTGTCGTTTCGCGCGCTTGGAAAGCCTTCCAAACCACGGGTACAGCTGTGAGAAAGGTTGGTGGTGGCCGCCCCAGGAAAAAAACTGCAGTGGATGACCGATATATCGTCCTGCAGGCGAAAAGAACCCGAAACCAGTCAGTAAGCGCCATTGCTCAGCAACTGTATGCAGCAACGGGGCGGCAAGTGTCGCGTTTTATTGTGTCCAGACGCCTTCACAAAGGTGGCCTATTCGCCCGCCGTCCTGAACGCTGCATCCCTTTGACAGTTTCCCATCGACGGCACCGTTTAGAGTGGTGCAGGGAGCACAAAGACTGGACATCTCATCAATGGAGTCGTGTCCTCTTTACAGATGAGAGTCGTTTTAGTGCCACAAGCGATTCCCAACGCCAATTGATTTGAAGAGAGGTCGGGACACGGTTTCATCCCAGTAACATCACGGAAAGAGACTGTTGGACAATCTGGTGCTGAGTATGGGGAGACGGTGCGAAGCAA
>JAPMOR010018079.1:89769-134405 GCA_026543865.1 Argiope aurantia | reverse complement strand
TCAGATGATTTCTCGTGAAGTTATGGCAAAAAACATACCTGTTGCTTAAGTTTTGCACAACAGTGTAGTTTCAAGGAATTCACGACTTTATAAATATATTATAGAAAAAAGAGTAAAAATTTACCTTAATTTTAAAATCTTGAAATGTTTAAAATGTTATTAAACTGTTGAAATATTACTGAAAATTTTCCCTAGGAAAGATTAATATAATTTATATTTCTGTTCTTAGTAAACTAAAACTTTATCTAAATACAGGATTTTAATAAATGATTATTCAAGCCAATAATTAATATGCATTAGAAATTAAAATTTTCATATGAAATATTTCCTTTTTCCAAGTAACTTTTGAATAGAAAATTCAATAAGGAAACCCTATTCAATGATTAAATTCATATGCAATTTTAATTATAATTCAACAAAAATTGATTTTAGTTTTTTTTAACCTGAATTGAATTCTGCAAATAAAAATTGAATTTATTACTATAATTCTAAGAATTCTGATAAAATGTTTCATTTTATTCAAAACCAAATATTATATTACGTTTTAAAAATTGAAAATGAAAATGTTGGAAATGGGTATTTGATAATCAAAGAATAGTTTGCAGTTAATAAAAGGGCAATCAAATTTTTATTGAATCTTTTTACATCTTTACATTGATGAATTTTGTTCTTGAATCGGTAGATGCTTTCATAAAAAAGACAAAGACGCTTAAGGAAAAAAAAGCACTTTTTGTATTTTTATTAACGAAAGATAAATCCGAAACTGCTGATTTAAGCGAAAAAATGTCTGTCTTCAAAGAATAGATAATTTAAAAATAAATATATTTTTTTTCTCTTTCGACTTGTAGCTTTATTCCGTGCATTTAAGATCACGCTTAGATTTCTTTAATTTAAACCTCCTTCTATTTTTATAAATATATATATATATATATATATATATATTAACTTTCTGCATTTTTCTTGGCTATATCTGTAAAAGAAACTGAAACTTGATGCTTTGCCTTATGTAGTTTAATTAACAACTTTTGCCTTATGTAGGTTTTTTAACAAAGGAAGGAGCATTTTTTGGATATCACCTCACGGTGAAAAAAAAAAGAGAATTAATGATAAAATATAGTTTTTATGGAACAAATTCTTATCTTAAAGGATTATTTGAAAACTAAATTAGAGTTTCGTTTTTGGAAAGATTTTTTTTATCGGAAATAATTAATGATGTTCTAATGTTACATATCCAATGTTCACTTAAAACAAACAGTTATTTCCTGTTAATTATTGTAAAATATTTCACGAATATAAGAGAAAACACCAACGTTTTAGAAATCATTAAAATTTCGTTATTAAAACCATAGATTTCTTTTGACTGAAAAGAAGCTTCGTCAATATTTTCTTGTGATTATTGTTAAAATGTGTTACATTCAAATAGAAAAATAAAATATACATTTGATAAGTAAATTTTTATATGATAAAATATTTATTGCATATTAGTAAGGGGAAAGGGTTCTTTGATATCAATTATTTAACTTTTACAAATTTATTGAAACGAGGGGGGGGGGATAATTCAATCAAAATCACAGAAATGGGGGAAGTGACTAAAAACACTTACACATCATTTCAAATGTGCATGGTTTCTAAAGAAACAACTTTTTTCATTAAAATTATAATAATTAGTAGCTTTTTTGAAAATTATGACAATTTGCATTGATTTATTGAAATTTTTTTTTATTTCTTTATTAATAATAGGAAACAAAAATTTTGTTTAAATTCGCTTATTAAATATGGAAGAATTTTCATTTGATAATTCAATATAAATAATAAAATAATGATGAATATGAAATTAAACGTTAATATGAAATTAAATATGTTTTTGCCTTTTACTAAAGAAAATATTATGCCTATCTTTAAAATAGATCATGTCTAAGTATAATTTAGCATTTATATAGAGTAAAATATTCAAGTAATGATTAGTGTAAATAGGAAAATTATATTTTAAGCTATTAAAATTTGATCTTAAAATAATTTGCTAATTTTTTTTTCTAGAACTAAGCTTAAATGACTGGGTGGATAAAATTGAATAAAATTTAATTCCGACAGTTATGTATAGTTAAATCTTTTATTAAAATAAAATTTCGTTTTAACGTTAATAAGTAATCCTCTTAAAATTATATATTTTGATTCAAGCTTTTCAAACAGAATATTAGAATTTATTCGATTGCATTGACATTATTTTATATTAATCTGGAATCAAAAGATAGAAAATAGTGCTCTAACTATCTGATAATTTTTTTTCCCTTTCGCCTTTCAGAATCTATTGAAAATGGTTATCAAGTTTTTATTAAATCCTCTTACATTTTTACATTGATGAATTTTGTTCTTGAATCAAACGAAGCTTCTAGAAAAAGATAATAACTCTTAAGGAAAAGAGCATTTTTTTCCTACTTTTATCAGCGAAAGATAAATCCAGAACTGCTGACTACAGCAAAAAAATTCATGCTTCGAAGAATAGATAATATTTTTAAATAACCTTTTTTATTCTCCTTTAGCTTCCAGTTTTATAGTGTTTTTCACATTTAACATTTTTCTAATTTCTAATTTCTTTTAATTTCATGATTATGCATATTCAAACTTTTGCGTGTAGTCTTCTTTTAATTACAAAAGAAACAGAAATTTGAGACTTTCTTTCTGCTTTTCTAGGAAAGAAGGAAGAAAGAAAACATCGGATATCGGCTAACAGTTAAAAAAACACTAAGGATGAAAGTTGTTTTTATAGAATATATTCTTATTTTAAAGGGCTTTCTTGAATCAAATTTAGTTTTCGAAAGATCTTGCTATTAAAAAAATTTTTTTAGGAAACCAATGATGTTTGAGGGAAAGTTATACAATGTTTATTTAACTCAAAATCTCTCTTTTTTTTCATTTCGAAACTTATTAGGATATTTTTAATTCATATTAATTTCTTAAAATAAACATGAAATTTTCGAAGAACCTTTTCACAGAAATCAAGTTAATGTTTATTTAATGTGTTAAAATATATATTAGCTACAGACATAAAACAAAAATTTCTTTTTGTATTTAGTTTTTTTTTAAACTGGAATAAATCACATTTTCAATTTTGAACTGCGTGATAAAATTCATAATATTGACTAAAAAAAAGTTAGTTTTTCTGAATATTTACTTACAGCTAATAAAATTTGTCCTGATGATGACTATCCCCAGAATCTGATGATGACTTTCAAACCTTGCAATATTCGTTTTCATCTACCTGTATCGATGATTATTTCCAGAAGTCAATTATCACTGGCTGATCGTCTTTCGTTGGTGAGAATACTTCAAACATCCCAAATCTCAAAAAGAAAAATTCAACTTTCAAAGATCATTTGTTGGTCCAAATTCTTTGTTGAGAATTCAAACTGAAGAATCGTTGGAATTCTTATCCTGAAGAATTTCTTTCAGTAAGAACTCTGGCTGACCTTTCTTCTTTGACGAGAACCAATGATACAACATAAACAAATCTATTCCTTTTATGATTGAGTATAATACAGGGTGTTCCGAAAAAAAATGGACAAAATTACATGGCAGATCAGTCATAGAACAAGGATCAAAAATTGTATAGGAACATGGGGTCGCAACTGCGATGCGGAGCCTCTAAATGGCGTCTAAAATAATACATAACACAAAGAGAAGAAACAAAAACAATACAGAACATTTTATTGATAATTACCTACTGACATGCGACTTATGCATGACAAACGTTGCGCCTACAGGAGGTTCTCAAAGTGTTTACCAGATGCATCGAGACATGCCTGGCATCGACGTTGCATGGAATTGCGCACCTTCTCAAACATACCAGGTGTATCTCGAACACATCCCGCTGCCTCACCGATTCTTCCTACCAAGTCTTCTGCCATTTCAACAGGTGTTTCATACACAAGTCCTTTTAAAATGCCCCATAAGAAGAAACCAATGAGAGACACATCTGGTGATCGTGGTGGCCATGCAATTGGTCCACCGCGACCAATCCAGCCGTCAGGAAAAGTAGCCTGCAGATGTGCTCTGACGTGTGCACTGAAATGTGCGGGAACAACATCGTGTTGAAATTGAATGCGTCGACAAATAGGCATCGGAACATTATTCAGCATGTCTGGCAGAACCTCTTGCAAGAATGTTAGACACGTGGAACCGCTCAGTCTGTCTCTGGTAAAATGCACGGACCAAGTAAACAGTCTCCTACAATGCCAGCCCACACGTTCACGGAAAATCTTCGTTGTGCGGCGTGCGGACGTGTAGTATGCGGGTTTTCATCTGCCCACCTATGCAAGTTGTGAAAATTCATCACACCCTCTAATGAGAATGCAGCCTCATCCGTGAACAGAACACTTGCAGCGAAATGTCGGTCGGCAGCCTTTTCTTGCACATACCACCTCGCAAAATCCATACGACTGCTATAGTCTCCCGGTTGAAGTGCCTGGACGCGTTGCAAATGATATGGGTAAAGTCCTTCGTCGTGTACAATGCGCCAGACGATAGTTTGGGGAATATGGGTCTCTCGGGATACAACTCGTATACTTGTTGGAGGATTACGCTTAAGTGCTTGGACAACTCTTTCTTCAACATCAACTGTCCGAGATATTTGTTGGCGACCTGAATCTGGCTTGTGCACGTCTAACGAATCGGTTTCACACAATCTTCGGTGAATAGTGGCAAAGAATGAGCGGCTAGGCATCTTTCTACTAGGATATTTTTGACGATATATTCGCAAGGCTTCTCGTCCATTGCAGTTGGCCATGCCGTAAACTAAATGCATGTCAGCCAATTCACGGCGCGTGTAACTAGCCATGTTACACCCAACGCATCCAAGACTCGAATGAATTCAATCTCCTTTTGCTCGGCTCGTGTCTGCACCGCAACGCCCTCTCGTGCTTCTCGCGCCCTCTACAGGCGTTCGCGACTCCATGTTCCTATGCGATTTTTGATCCTTGTTGTATGACTGATCCGCCATGTCATTTTGTCCACGTTTTTTCGGAACACCCTGTATTTATGTTGATTAAATTAAAATTTATACGTTTCTTCTAGTATAAATTTTTAAAATAATACTCATCATCCGTTAAATCAAACTATCATCCTTTCTTCTTTCTTTCCTTTTTTAATTGAATTTTGCCTTGTTGCCAAACTTGGAAAAGAAATTAAAATTGCTTAACTAACTGGAATAGTTTCTGCAACACGGCGAGATATTCTCTCCTGATCATAGTCCTTTTGAGGGAATTGGAAACGAGGACCTTCCGTCTTTGAACGGCACACCGTTAGTTAGAGCTGCAGTATGAAATTTTATAAATTTATTTCCATATTTTCTAATCTATATTTTATCACAGCAAAATAGTTGAAATAATTTAAGAAGTAGATAATAGTGTAATAGCTCAAAATAGTTGAGGGGCAGTTGAAATTTCAGACTCTCTCTTCATTAATCTAAAACTGCGCTTAAGATTGTATATTACATTTAAACGATGTGCGACAATAATATAATTTCATGAATAATAACATGGAAAGCGTGTATTTACTCGTACAGAAAATCCGTGGCAAACTAAGAATAAACCTAAAAAATGATTGAATTGGTAAAATAGATGAAATTTCCTGCCTTCTATTCTTCTGTGTACAATTTGTATCGCCATGTATGTGTGTTACGGTGTTATAGTGTGCTATAGGGATTTTGTATTTCGTACCTATATTTATTTCCATGCTTTGTACTATCTTGACCTTTCGTTAATTCACTCTTTAACAGCCATCATTAGTTGTTAACCTTATTTGGATAAACTTATAAATATTATTAAGAACTTTAGCACCCATAAAAACATCGAAAACTGATTGGAATAAAATTAGATGACCTTTCTTAAAAGTGCATAAATTGTTTTCCAGTTCTTTTTAAAATAATTTTCATGCTTATATGGAAATATGTACATGGAGAGTTTTTCACCTTTTGATTAAATTTGGAATTAAAATAATTTCTGCTCAGCGTATAAATTTATGAGAAAATTAACTTAATGGATTATATAAAATTTTATATTGTTACAAATATGTAATGTTGCTTTCCAGCACGGTTAGTTTAATCATTAAAAAGACCGTTTTACGATTAATTAACTTATATTACTAGCTGTTGAATGCCGAATCAGGAATCTCAGAGCTTGGCAACTTGGAGACCATTTAGCGACGAATTTGGCTACAAAATAGATATTACTGGAAACTTACAGAATTTTAGCGATTGGCCCAATAGGAACCGAGATATGTCTGATTGTTCCAAAACCTCCTGCTGCCTGGCTGCTTTGTGTGCTGTGGTTGTTATTACTACCGATTACTACTTATGACCTACTGTTTGTTGTAGTGTTCTGCTGTGTGTTGCCTGCCTTCGTCTCGGCTGTATATTTGCTGCCCTTGTATTAGTGTCATCGATAAAATAAAAAAAGTCGTTAACAAATATCGTCGTTCGTTATTAAAGGACTTTTTATTTCATCGACCAACAAATCGCAAATGAACCCCTGAATTCCAGTTACTATATCTTAAATATTTCCAACCTCCAATCAATGCAATCGAATTTTGGTTTTATGAATGATTCTGTGTTTGATTCTACATTTTATTTTCAATTTATTAGATCAATTATTAAATATTATTCAGTTGCTCCATAAATTGCAATATAATTTTAAAGGTCAAAAGAAAAATTCTAAAAATAGAATTTATTTTGCATGAGAAATATTTTTTACTTTTTCTTTCACAACGTTTATTAGAATTGAATGCACTATTATGAATATCCTCTTAATTTTACATTGGTGAGCTTTGCATTTGAGAAAACCTTCGAAAAAGATAATAATTATTGAGAAATAAAGCATTTTTTCCCTACATTTTTATAAGCGAAAGTGTAATCCGAATCTGCTGGTGAAAGAGAAAAATTGTTTATTTTAAAGAATAGGTAATATTTAAAAATAAACCTTATTTTATTCTCTTTTAGTTCACATCTGCATTTTGTACAGTTAAAATCACGTTCAAGATTTCTTCAAAATTGTTTTTTCATGATTTTGCAATTTGAACTTTCTCAGTTTGCTTCGCCATATTTGTGTAAGAAACAGTGACTGGAAAATTTGCTTTTTGATTTCTAGAGATAATTAGCAAAAGAAAGAGAATACTGAATTCTGCTAACAATAGAAAAGAAAGAAAATTATTTATTAAGGATTATTTTTTAAAAACGATAATGTATAATCTTACAAGAACTTTTTAAGACAAAATCTGAGCCTCCAATTTTCCATCATAGGTCTTCCAATATTTTTTTAAAAAATAATGAAGATAGAAGAAGAGATATCCAGTGTTTATTAAACTCAAAAAATCATTTTATGACACTTTGTAAATTTTCTAATTTTATACTTGGTTGAAACGAATTTTTGTATAAGATCATGAACTTTTTGATAATTTGTAATTTTAATAATTGAATTTATTTCACGTTCTAAAGATGTTTTATTGAATAAAGCTAACAGTACAATAAATAAAAATACCTGAAACGAAAGTGTCTAAAATTAAAAGAAAAAAAAAGTTATTATGAATTTTAAGATTCCTTTCGATAAATAAAGGGGGAGGGGTGGCATTTCAAATTACGTTAATAAACTATCAAAAATCAGTTAAGGAAAACATCAATAATCATTATATTAAAATATAAATTGAATTAAAGCGATAAATAATATTTATAGCATCCAAAACAAAAAATTGTTACATTGCAGCATTAGGAAAATTCCAAATTAACTTTTACTTATGCTTGAATATTGAAAGAAAATATTGGAAAAAAATTATGATTTTAGATAAGCACAAAAATAATTTGTGTATAAGTTATATTTAAATAAATATTGACTTTAAGAGCAGATAATTAATTTCACAAATTTTCATACGAGTATTTAATATGAAATTGAAGATAGTATTTATGTAAAACGTAGAACAAAAGTATTCGGATAAATTTTTCTTTATAGAAGAAAAAATCATCATGGTAAATAAAAAAAAAATAAAAAAAACAGAAATTTACATTATAAGAGGCATAACAAAATAGCAACTCAGTTTCTTATTTTTCATTTGCTTGTATTGTATTTGGATTTTGAGTTTTTTTTTAAAATCTTTCAAATTTCCAATTTAATTCAAAAATTTATTCAATATATTTAAATGAAAAATAAATTTTCTTGGATAATAATGAATATAATTTTAAATTTCGAAAATCTATAAAAAAGAGTATGGCCTTAAAATAACCTGTGGAAGTATTTTTCTATCTTTCAGCATCTATTAAAACAAGCACTCGAACTTACACCAAGTTCTTTACATAGCTGAGTTTTGTTCTTGAGTAGGCTGATATCATAAAGAAAAGGAAAAATTTCTTGGTAAAAGGCATTTTTCGCATTTTTATTTACGAAAAAATGTGGCAAAGATTGCTGAATAAAGTGGAAAATTTTTCTACTTGAAGAAGTAGATGATGTTAGAACTTTTCTGTTTCCAATCCTTGATTTATTTTATATGTTTAAGACGATTTCAAAATTTGTGTAACATATGGTTTCTTTGAATTTTGTGCTTACAAAATTATGTATGTTTTCTGTTCTAATACATATCTAAAAAAAACAAAGTTTTCTCTTCTTTGACTCCAAGAATGGAAAGAAAGAAAAGAAACCATTAAAAATTGTTTTAATTGAATAAGCTTTTATCTCACAGTCCTATTATAGATAAATGTGAACTTCTTTGGAAATGTTCTCCATTAAAATAATTTTTTTCAGAAACAATTGATATAACACTTTAAGACGATATGTTCATGGAATTTGGAAAAATCATTCGTAGTTAATTCTAATAAAAAAAGTTATAAATATTTAAGAAGTACTCAATCTTTCTTTCATTGCAAAATCATTAAAGTAAAATATAGAATGTTTAAAATAATAAATAATTTGTTATAGAAAATAATGAGTGAATGCACTGAATATTCATTAAATTAATTAGCAAAATAAGACTATTATATATCTACTTGGTATCTAACCCAAAAACGCCGAAAAATAGATCACATGGAAAAATGTATAGAGGAATGGCTAATAAATAACTAAAGATTAATTTTCCACACATAATTAAAATATCTTCTTAAGCCCTTCTTTGATATAAATTTATATCTGAAAATGATTTTAAAAAATTGGAATTAACCTTACCATCTTTTTAAATTTATTTTTTATTCTTTTAAAAGTAATGGAATTTTGAATAACAAATGGGTAAGTAATTCAAAATTCAATCCTGCATTTTAATTTAACTTTTTCATACAAAGTATTCAATTTATATTATGGTACTAAAAATATCTTGTGCTTTCAAAATCCAAAAAAGAAAAGAAGATTAGGCTTCCGGCTACCTGAGTAATGAAGATTTAATTTCTCTTTTTCAGCGTCTATTAAAAGTCGTATAAGTTTATATATTAAATCCTCTTTCCATTTATGAGTTACTGAAAGAGAAATATTTTTTCATATATTTATCGAAAAAAAGTAGATCTAAAATTGCTGACTAAATTTTAAAAAAATTCTGTCTCTAAAAGCAAAAAATAATATTTTTAGATGTTCCTTTTATTTCCGAAAATTCATAGTTATATTTTATACGTTTAAGTTTGATGTTTAAATTTATCATATTTTGTGTTTATGTTCCTATATTTTACGGTTATGCCTCTTTATCTTTCCACATTTTGTCATATTCTATTTATAAATTAAGCAGAATTTAGAGATATTGCTTGCCAATAATCAAACGAAAATAAGTGATCGTATTCCCCCAATAGATTAAAATTTATCCCAGTGTTTTTTAATGATAATATATAACTTCAAGCTTCGAAAATGATATTTAATAACAATACTTAAATAAACAATGTCCTTTAGATTTGATCTTTAATTTGATTCAAAATGTTCGAAATTTATATAAAATGTTTAATAACAACAAAATTAAAAACTATATTTCAATTTGAATGAATTTAATTTCTGGAAATTCAAAAAAAAAATTAATTGAACTTATACTTAACTATGCCAATAGTCATATATGAAATGATTTTAATATTTTTTGAATGAATTAAGATTTATTAAATAGAGGAGCAGAAAGGAAAATTTATATATGATTTTAATTTTTTCTGAAATTTAAAAAGAAAAAGATCTCCTAGGATTTTAGATCATTTGATAAATTGTTAAAGAAAAATATTTTAAAATAATTTCCAAATTAAAAATAAAGTTGATATCATTTCTTCAGCAGGAATTTTTTTTTAGTAAATTATCAAAATATTTTATTGTTGTATCCTTTCTAGGATCAAATTATTAAAACATACGCTTTTTTTACTATGCTTTTTTTCTACGGACTGTAGACCCTTCTAATATTCATGAATTTCAATTAACCATGCATGATTTCAATTCTGTTCTTATATGCCATCAATGAAATACTTGCACATGTTTTAATTAAAATATATATTTATCACGAATGTTAAAAATCCTGTTCCTTAAAGTTCATGCCCTTTTAATTCTGCTCTTTTTGAATGAAACAGATATAGAAAAGTTCGTTTATTATTTTATGTAGTTGCAATTAGTTAAATTTCGCATTCTCCATAACATTAGAATGATGAAAATTAATTTAAAAGTGTTTCTATTGAATAAATTATTATTTTATAGAATCTTTTCAAAGTTAGGATAAACTTTTACATTTTTCGGAAGCTGTTAAGCTAAATATGTTGAATAGAATTTCTTCCGTTTAAAACCTATCTCTATTGATTATTTTTAAAACTAAACCAATTTTTCTAATTGATACTGATAAAGCATTTTAACTCCAACCTACAAAACCATGAATATTTTTAATTAAACAATAAATTAATAAAGTTTGAAATTTTTTGAATAAAAATTGTTTGAACTTATATATTTCATCGTCCATATTCCATATTTCATCGTCTAAAATTATTTTAACACACTTTAAATTATTAAAAAGTACAGGAGATACAGATGTAATGGGAGTATTGTACTATTTTTAGTGAACAAGTTTCAGTAAATTTAAAAGATAAAAAGGAATGGTACTCAAAAATGTCTCATAAAAATAAAAAATCATAAAATAAACAAAATTAAAAAATTAGTGAAATTTTAGCATTATTCCTTGTGTTCAGAAAATAGAAAACAGAAAAAAAATGTTACCAATTCTAAAAACTTTTTCCAAGCTTAATTTATTTTTTAAGACAATTTTTCGTTGATTTTTTGCATTTATAACGTCAAAATTCGATACAACATAGCTTAAAGTCAATGCGTAAACTGACTTTTTTCAAGTAAGTCTAACTACAAAGTCCCTATCATTTTCTTTTATTATTAAGTCAAGTGGTGCTCAGTGTCTCATGTATTCAACTATTGAAATTTCATTTACAATTTTCATAATGTGAAAGAGTCATTATTATACGTAAGCAAAAAATTGTTTTCTATGTTATTGTGTCAAAATATGCAATTTTCCAAACTTTTGACATTTGTGTTTGATTTCAAATATGCTAGTTTACCATTTCATTATAAAATTTAACTCCGCATCTAAAATAACTTCTCTTCAAGTATAGTGGTATTTGCGAATGAATTCATAAATAATATTTTGATCTCTTTTAAAATTGCCTTTTCTATATAACCCATATCCCTGAAGAATCCTGTTTATCATTTGCATTAAAATATTATTAACATGAGGTGGTTTATTTGATCTGAGTGTTATTTGAAAACTACACAAACATATCTAAATAGGATGTATTTGAACAAGATCTGATATCGTAATTTTAAATTTTAGTCAAATGACAGTCAATACCTGAGGCAACACTCTCCGCGCTGTATCAGCGGGAGAACGTTCGATTCAGATGAACTTAATACATATAAATGATTGATCTTTTATGGAATACATCACTCTCTGAATCCAAATCCGATGTTCTGTCATATCTTTTTAATTTAACCTCGTACATTTAGCCTTAACCTTTATGAAAGAACAGAAAGAATGAAAATGGGAATAACTACAAACAGTAAGTCAAATTAAACAATTGCTCCCCAAATCATTATTAACACGTTCCATTGCAATATTTTCTAAAATTTCCTATTTCTATCCCTAAAACTTTTTGCTAAACTATCACTTTCTAATGGAAAAGATTAAATTCTCATATTTTTTTTCATAAGTGTTCGTGAGAAGTTTGTCGATAGAAATATCTGGCATATGGACAAAACAGAAACTATTTTAATTGATACTAATTGTCGTACTAGGCATTGGTTTGGATTGAAATCGTTTCATGTGAATATTTTTAAAGTTAAACCACTTTTTGCGTAAAATATAACAATATGCAAAATCCTTTTATTTAAAACTAAAATTCCTATCAAACCATACGATTTTTAAAAATCCCCGTTAACTGTTTTTCTGAATAAAATATGAATATTTGTTATAATTTTGAGCAAAGACTATAAAGTATAAGACGAATTATCTTCGTTTGAGCAATTGACATGAAAACATATGCGAAAGATGCACTAAAATAACAGAGGATTTTTAATGATAATAGTCAAATAATTCAAAATGTGAAAAAGACAAAATTTTTGTTAATTTCTAATTAATAGAATAGTTAATTGATTTCTGTGCATTTAAATGTTGACGGTACTTTTTTTCAGGTCTTGAGTATGCACAATTTGATTGAATTCTTCCCATTTGCTTAAAAAGCAATGTGGAACATAGATGTAGCCACAATGAATTTTATTAGTTTTAATTATAATTTTAGAATTAAAAAATATTTAAAAATTAATATAGAAGATCAATATATGTTTAGCTTAGAAGTACGAAGTTTTATATGGTGGAAATTCCCACACAAATGAAATATTGGTCCTTAGAAAAAAAATCACACAAAGGATATAAATTATATCCTTTAACTTCTCTTTAATGGTTAATTTAAAGAACTATTTAGTTTCATATTTATTTAAAAAATTCAAGATTTTCTTTATTTTATTTAAAAAATTTTAACTTTTGAAATAACGTTCTTGTGAATGTTGAATTACTGTTTGCAAAAGCCAAGACTCATTTCAAAGATAATTGGAAAAAAGAAAGTAATATTTCTTTCAACTCTTTTACGAAAATGACCGGGACGAATTTATTAATTTCACATAAAATTAAGTTAATTGAATTTTACACTTTTCGTTGAAATTGAACTAAATAAAATCAGGGAAGTATTTACATTTGTATTTTGCCTCATAGAAATAAATAAATTAACTTCATATTTTTTTAATTCACCTTTTTATTGGTTTAAATTATTGCCATTATTAGTATGATTTGCAATTCATCAATAAAAAGCTTTTGCTTTTTATTGATGAATTTTCGTTAGATTTTTCGTTTTTAGATTCGTTTTATTGATAATTCTTTTTCGTTAGATTTTTTCTTTTCATACAGGAGGAGTTTCCTTTTTCCTCGTATATGGAAAAATATTATCTGTACGTGCAAATAGTTAAAGATGTTGAATTTCTAAATCTGTAGGATTTCAATCTTCCCTTCTTCCTTTTGAAATTACTCGGTGCATACTGATATAATTCTGTTTTACATTAATTGATTCGAGATGAAAAATGATTAAAAGATTCGCTCGTATGTAAATATCATGAAGGAAGTCAAGAATAGATAACTCTAAGAGAGAGAAGTATAACGACACAATATAAAAATAGATAGCTATAAGAACGAGAGAAATCACGTGAAAAGACAAGAATAGGCAACTCTAAAAGTGAGAAATAGAATGACAAAATACAAGAATAGATAGTTGTAATAAGGAAAAAAATTACGATAAAAGACAAGAAAAAAAAACTCTAAGAGCGAGAAGTATAACCTACAAGAATAGGTAGCTGTAAGAATGGGAGAAATCATGAATAAAGTCAAGAACAGATCCTTAAAAAGACGAAATATCTAGAGGTAGACATCTAATTAATTCTACACAAAATATCTAATTAGACATCAATATAAGTTTAAAATAGAAAGATAGCATTTTCTTAATTTTTCTAAATTTTAAAATCTAAATTTTAAAAATTTTGTCCCTTTACCTTACTATAAATTTAATGTACTGAAACACCATGAACAAAAACTAGAATATAGGGAAATAAAAACTATGCTTAACTGATTCTTCTAAGGTGGAACTTCAATTTTTTAAAATCTATTTTAACCTATTTATTTGAAATTCTTGCGATTTCACAATAAACAAAACATGTATATACTATAATCCAATTAATTGCTCTTCGAACAAGTGTTATTTTTAAAAATGTTCGTATCGTAAATTGATCGACAAAGATCTCTTTCACCATTTTCCTGTGAATCCCCAAGTCTTTCGCAGTGATTAATGGTTATTTCCTTTTAGGTTGGTTTTTTTTTCCAGAACCAGGGCTGTGATTACTAATTTAAATTCTTGCAGAGTTTTTTCATGGACATCCAATTTAATTATAAAAATCAGTGGTCTTATTGCTATTCTCAAGCGATTAAGTAAGCTTAATATTAGAAAGTTAATATATGTAATACAATTTTCTTGGCATGTTTATTTTCTGTAAAATTTTCTTCCTTGGTTATTTGAAGAGCGAAACACATAAGTGTTAATTAGTATTTTGTATAAGAACTATTATGAGATTACTTGGCTTAACAATTCATTGGGAGCAAATACTTTTCTGCAGAGTCATTCAACTCAAAAGTAATTTCTGTATCTCTATCAAGATGATTTTCTTTCTGCGATAATTGAGAATCAATCTAGACTTGGGGTTAGATGAATCATCTAAAAGAGATGGTTATGTTGTTACATTCAATATTTTGTCTCTAAAGCAAATTTTATATTACCTTATACTATTGATGGCAGTTTGAAAATGGGTTACCAATTTTCTGATTCGAGTTGAGAGCTGTACTTCAAATAGCTTTCGAATCTTTTCGAAACCTGTCTTAAATATAACAAAGTAAATTGAAATTATTGCCTGTAACAAATAGCAAATTGTTTAGAATGTTGCATTTAAATGATAAATTAAACTGAATTCCCATATTTATTTTTATTTTCCTGAATATCATCTCTCTCGTTCTTTAGAAAAAGCCTTTTCATAATTTCTTGAAATGGGATATAATTTTCTTGGATATTTTAAAGTTTATTTTATAGTTTGCATTAAAATAGTCTTCTAGTGTAATCCTGGAGTAGCCGAGTGCATAAAATCACATTTCATTTTGATTGATTAGAATTCAAAATATCTTCTTGATCATCGTTATCAAAAATTATAAAAATAAAATTCAGTTTTAGACTTAATTTTATCCTTGAAAAAAAACTGTAATTGGTAAAATTAAGCTAACTAATTTTTAAATAATGTGTTTATATAAAAATGTGTCTACTATTTGGAGCAGAGACATATAATTATGTATCTCTTGAGTTTTCTGTGCAAATTTTAATAGATTCGCAATGTTATTTCTATAATATGAATCAGTTTTGGTTGAAATGATACAATTTAAAAGCCTCTTGCTGGTCTAATTCATTCCTGAGAGAAAAAAAAAGAAGAAAAGATACAGCATAACTTAAAATACCTCTCCTTTTAGACGATGTCGTGTCCGCGTTACCACGGAAAGGCGTACCAAGGGTTATGATCACTGAGCACCCGAGGGCAAACGTCTGACTTCTAGCTCATATGAGGATGAAACTGACGCATTCGCTTGCACAACCCCTTTTTACAGGGGGACACATTCACACGGCTCACAAATTGAACACAGATGAAGAACAACCATGCCCGAATCGGGATTCGAACCCGGAACACCCAGATTACGGGGAAGATGTGCTACCCCTATGCAAGGAGGCCGGCCTTTTGTTAGATGTTAGACTAGTAAAACGATATTATTTCAGTACACATTAAAAGTTGTTCATCCTTTACATTGCAGTTGTATTGGATCTTACTCTAAAGTCTAATTCGAGTTCTGGACTTCAAAGCCGCAATTTTTGTTTAGTTCTCTTAGTTGACAAATCAAAATTCTATAAGCATTTTATTTGAATATAAGTTAATCATTACAATAAAACTTTTCTTCATCTTGAGTGATTAAAGACCATCATTTTGGTTCTACAGTTACAATTATGTAATCTTTTTGCATTAAAATTAAATTTCTAGTTTGATTTTTTTTCAATATTTTAATATAGGAACTAATTTTAGAATTTGAATGAATATAAAAAAAGTTCAAAAAGTTGATTAAGATATAAGATTCTTAAAACTGAATCTGAATTTGTGAAAAGACGATCAGTACTAATCTGGCAATAGCACTGATCTATAACTAATACTAGATCATTTTTAGGAAACCAAATTGCGCGTTTCGACAGTTACTGTACTAATTTAAAGTTAAAGCATACTTAGAATCAATAAAGAGTTTGGTACAATGCTAATTTTTCATATAATGTTTCAGAACAGCATTTATCAAATCGTCTCATCAAAAATTGCATAATTTTGATACAACCTCCCCCTTCTTCTATTCAGATTTTTTGTCCTTCATTTTTCAGTAGAAATGTGATTTAAAATCTTTAAATACTTTCTCATCGATCTAGAAAAAAAAAGAAGAAAATTTTGGATTTTTGCTTTTAATATAGTTGCGTTTTATGAAATTACTTACTATTACAATGTTACAATTTATAACAATTAATTAAAATAATAATGAGCGTTATAAATCAATTCAAGTAAATTATTTCATTGCATTATAAAATTTATTGAACTTTACAGCAAATTTCCAAGAAAAGTTTAGCATGCTTTATAACATATTGTTTCTGTCATTGAACTGTACATGAAATTACCCAATCGCGTGAAATTTACGAGAAAAGAAAACTTATCATTGATGATAACTCTACCATCAATCTGGCATAACAATTTTTTATTTCTTTTTCGATATAATTAATGGATTACAGAAGTTCATGATTAATTTCCAAGATTTCGCTTAAGATAATAAATCAACTCACACATTCGAATTTTGTTAGCTAACCCATGTTTTAAACATACTCATTGCACTCCGAATCATCTACTGGATGAAAAACTGGAACTGTTACACTCAGACGGCATAATCCCACCACCGAATTCGAACTCATGTCCGTTCCAATAAACCTGACTTCACTGCGATACATCCCGAACAAAAATCACAGAGAAAAAAAAGGCAGGAAAAAAAACCAAGAGCTTGAATGAGATATGGAGTGGAAGGTGCAAGTATTGAAAGAAATGTAGTGGTTTTCAGCAAAGTGGTCATAAAAAAAAGAACAGAGGAAAAACAGGACTTCCCCGCTCCACCCCGCTTCGCTCTACATCCTCTCCGACATGTCTCTGGTGACGTGGAACTCATCAGTCACGATTAAGCGAGTGACGTCGTTTCCTCTCCGAGCAGAAACGATCGCTTCGAGCGAAGAGGAAATAAAGAATTATACACGACCCCGAATAAAGCAATTGATTCTCCCCAGGGTGGGCGGCAGGGCCTGTTTTTTTCGTTGAGGGAATCTTTGTTGTTTTTTTGTAGCTAGCTACATTATTGGGTATTATGTACATAGATATAAATAGAGATTGCCAGATGGAATAGAAATGTGAAATTGCATTAGGGAGGTCAAAGAAAAGAAGCAACACTGATTTCTTGAAAAGTTAATGATCAGAATATGTTTCCATTCTTCTTTCCTGAAATATTTATCGCAGTAATTATTTGCTCGTTTTAGCACAATAATTGTTACGGTCATGTGGTACAAAATATATTTGTTTGTAATAAATTTAGTTTTCTATTTGACTAGTAACTTATAAAATAATTTCGATAAAAATCATTGATAAGGACAATATTTCATTTGGCTCTATCGATTGATAAGACCAACTCAGATGAAAACTGTTCAATAAAAGTGCATCATGAGCTGAAACAGAATAAGCCAACACTATACCTCAGCAATATCCTGAGAATTAGCTATTTGCATAAATACACTGTCCTTAAAATTTCTTGTATTCTTGGAAAATTATGGATTAAATTATCTCAGCAAGGCTTGCAATCTTACTGAGATCTTTGAAGTCTCTTTGGAATCTTTCACTGAACACTTAATTTATCTTTCGATTTCGGTTTGAATTAACAACAATGGTTCATATTAATAAAGAGATGAATTTTAAATTCATATTAATAAAAAGTTGATTCTGTGCGACAAATCAGCTTCAAATTTGAGATATTTGGATGGAAATAATGTGAAGCATTCATTGTTTTTGGTTATTCCACAAGATAATTGAGAAAAGACCGGACTGGATTGAGAAGTATGAAATTATGAAATAAAGAAGCTCTTTATTATATTCTTGGAATATATTTTCAGTGCAGTCTAGGACAATATACAATTTTGGTAGTATGCTAGTAAGAATTATAAACGGATATACAATCAACTCTAGCAGAAAGCAAAAATTTTGTCGATTTGTAGCATTCGCAGATTAAGTTCAGATAACTTACCAAGGAATCAAAAATCAAAGATCAAATACAATCATCATCAATCGATTAGACATCAATTAAGAAAATTATGTCTTATGCATAACTCAACTGAGACATTTATGCCTTAATTGAAGAAGAAAAATTGGAAATGATAGCATTCTACTTTCTGAGAGGAATCCAATGCCAGAATTGACGTATATTTCATATACTTTTACCATTTAATCTGAATCCTATTGTACAACTGGCGACGACGAATTTAAATAAGCAACAATGCTTTAAAATAAAATATCCCAAATCCAACAGTCCCTTTTATTTTATATTAAAGATCATTCAAAAACATTTCGATTGATATAAGTCTTAAGAGAGCCACAATAAAGCAATGATTACTTTACTCCTTAATTTAAAGGCGTATGTCACCTTAATAAAGGTTCATGGTATATTAACTCCTGATACTCTGCATGTTGAAATTGTTTTATATTTTCAAGGACAATAAATTCTTATAACAAGCATTTGTTTTTCAAGTAACTCTTATAAATTAAAATCGGAAGGTATCTTGTCATTCTAAATTGGAAATGATAAAATAAATTGAAAACTAAATATTAAAAATTTAAAAAAAAAGAATACTTCGTAAGAACTAAAATTAAAATTTAAAAAATGCACTTTTGCAAACATCTGCGTAATACTTAAATACACTTCATGAATATTATAAGTTTTCTAATAAATATTCATGAAAACTGAATTTGTAATTCAGGGAAATAAGACAAAAGATAAATTGCAAAGTTCCTGTGTGTTTAAATGTCAACTAAAACTATTACAGAATTATAGAATTAATTTGTGTTTCAATAAAAGCCAGCTTATGATTCCCATTTATCAAACATAAGGAAAATAAGTAAAGTTGAAATAATCCACTACTCTTTGAATTAAGTCTTTAAGTATTTCCATTTCATAGAATAATTTTAATAGTAAAACCAAGAACGCATAAAAGAGTATTATAGACTGTTCGATAAAGAAGCATTCGTTATTTGGAGGAAATTTAACATCTTTTGTTAAATACAGACATATATTTTACTTGTTTTTTCATTCGGTAATTAGAATTTCTACTTGGTATAAGTCATTCGAAAGTCATGATGATTATGACAACCGGATATAAATTTGCATCTTTTCCAATCCTTATTGCTTTCTAATATAGATTTCAGCACCGCAGCAAACTAATGGCATTAAAAATTTAAAGGTTGTTCTAGGAATTTAATATTTTCAAGAGAACCAAATGTCCAATAGATTTTCAAGGGATTTAAATAGGACAGAGTAGATGTTAAAGACATACTATCAAATTATTCTACCGTCTTTCAAGGAATCGTCTACCAAGAATTAAGCCATATAATTGAGTTTAGTTTAGTATCATCAATTCACTTTGAGGCAACACAAAATTATTTTATTACGAATCTCTTAATTTTGAAACTTAAATAGACGATAAAAATGATATTTTAGTGGATACCCCCTCTTCGAACAATCGCATTAAACTTGCGGGAAGACATTTGAACAGCAATGTCTAACTTCGAAGCACAAAGTTGATACCCATGACAGATTTTTAGTGGAATAAGCCTGGATATATGTATGTATCTGGAGAATATGGTAATAATGCATATTGTAAAGAAAAAAATTCTCATAAATCAGTCCGTGGATTGTAAGGTGAAAATAATCCCAAAAGCATAATAAGAAACAACGAAGCTTTATTTCATAAGAAAGCACGAATTTTCAGCTGCAAAATATAGCCGAAGCGAACATACTAACAACACTTACAGTAAACAGCAGTGCACAAGTAGCCAAATCGATAACAAAGACCCATAACAGCGCAAAATGCTAATAGAGAATTCGCAGGAGAGAAACTTAGCTCAACTACACATGTCTCTCTTCTCGCAAGCAAAATTCTACTGACTCAATACCGACAAATTTTAGCTCTATCTCTTGGCTTTTTATTGATTTCGTGAAGGGAAAATCTTCCAGAATAATTGCCAAAATTCTATTTCTAATAATTCTGTCACTAATACTTGTAGTTTCTGGAATATTGGTTTGTCATCAAATGGCCAAATGATCACCAAGTTAGTAGTGAAGTCCTGGAATCATTCACCGGCATTCATACAGCATTCTCTAAAGTTATCTGTAAAACTATCTTCCTTATCAGGAGACTTACTGAGCTGGGAAACAATGTTACAAATTGGTTATAATATAGAAATCGAAACAAGAATTTTTCGACATTATCATAGAGTCTTATAGCTCAGACTTCGGCATTTAATCACATTAATTTATCTGAATCTAATTAGATTAAATAAAAGTATAAACGCATCAAAATCATTAAAAGTGGCTATATGGAAAAACAAGGTTCCAAGCATTTCCGCATATTAATTTCTGGTGATATATAAACATTTGAATCACAATTTATTTTTCATGAATTAAATAGATGCTTTTCTTCTACCGTGTATAATTTCAGAGTCAAATTCGAAACAGCAAAATCCTTCGCCTCTTGTATCTTCCATTCAGAAGTTTGTTGTATAAAGAGCGATTTATTAACCTCGGGATTGTCTTGGTAGATCTCGCTTCAACACGAATTTTACAACTGCAGTAAAAAGAAATAATGCCAGAAAACAAAAACAAAAAAAAATTCCTTATAGTCTTTTGATGAGAAATGAAACAGAAAATCTTTAAAAAAAAAGAAAAAAAGAGAGAAATAAATCTATTTTTATAATTTCATTTTTTTATCTGTCAATTTTAAGTTCAAATTTGTGATGATTTTTTTATAATCGTTTTACTTTTAAATGTTAAAAAAGTGTCAGGGATTGAAATAGTTTCATAATGGATGCATTTAAATTTAATTTTATTGCTTCTATTTCTGTTCCTATTATTTGTACAAAATGATCAACTTAAAGATGACTGAAACAATATATGTATATAATAGTCATTACAAATTCAATTTAAAGCGTTTTAAGCTTAAAAGATTTTTTTAAGTATTATGTCCATTTTGAGACGGATCTCGTAGTCATTAGCCCCAATTATTGTCGAGGATGACACCTGCGCTGCCACTTCCCTCCCTTTCCCAATTCCCTACTACAACAACAGAAGGACCCTTGGTCCACAACGTCAGATTATAGGGCACTATACCCGCATACACGGTGGATCTTTAATGGTATCGGATTTTGAACCTTAAGCCCTCCGACCCCGAAATCAGACATAAGAATTTGTTAGAACAGATCCTATAAAAGTTTTATATGTTTTTATTCGAATCCATTTTGATTCTAAAATGCAAAATTATATAGCCCTTCATTAAGTCGATGCAGAATTTATATTTTAATTTAATAATCAAAGTCGTTTAATCCATTTAGAATTAAATTATTAAGGATTTTTCCTACACAGGCAAACTGCAAAATTGAGCTTACTTATATACAAAATTCAAAAATTTAGAAAAATAAAAGGTTTTAAATAAAAATTCGGAAAAATATCTTAAGTCCATACTATCAGTTCTCGTCAAATTTCTAGATGGAGAATCTGAGTAAAGATATCTAAACGAGTAGCGCAAAAAAATCCCTCGCTAAGCTTAAACGCTTTTCATAAGCTTTTATGCATCACACATTTTATTATTCACGTTTTATTTCTCTCCACAGAAAAGTTTTCAAAACGTGACGTGGGTTTTCTAGCCCCGAAAACAACAGGGCACTGCGGAGAATGTTAATGTGCCTTTTCAAATAGAACGTATTCCGAGAGAATGGGAAATAACTTGTAGAAATAGATTGTAACGTTTTTAGAAAAGAAAACAGATATTCAATTGGAGTGCGTTAAAATTTTATTACTGGTGAAAGCAAATAATTATTTTTTCGAGGATAAATATGCTGATTAAATGGTATTGTTGATTTTTTTAACCATAATGCAAATGATGTATTAATAAAAAATATATTCCATTCTATATGAAATGGTGTAAATGCTGTATAAATAAAAAGTTTATTACTTACACCGAGGAAATGGAAATAACATACAGAAGCAGATTATAACGTTTTTTAGAAAAGAAAACAGATATTACATTTGAATGTGTTGAAATTTTATTACTGGAGAAAGCAAATAATTACTTTTTCAAAAATAAATGTTCTCATTAAATGTTATTGTTAATCTTTGTCTAACCTTTGAATGGATTTTCTAATAAAATATTTCTTTGTATGAAATGATACTGATTTATTAAATACTATATATATTATACACACCATGGAAATTGGAAAATGATAAATAATTTTTAGAAACAGACTTGCATTATCAAGAAAAGTAAGTAGATATTCATTCAAAGTGTTAGTTCAAATTTTATTAATTCTGTGATTATAGATGAAAAGTAAGATAATTTTTTCTACTTTTTTGTATATAAGGTATACAGAAAGTACTGTAATTATCGAAAGATTCGAATTTGAAATTTTAACGAATCTCCACGTTTTAGTCCTCCCGAGTTTGAAAAATACATTATGTCAGTCTGTGATAAAGATAACTCAAATATACTTCGAGATAGACTGATGAAATTTGGTATATAACTTTTACACTAAATATCTATACTTTTGTCTATCATGCATTTAGTTCCATTGTTTTGCTAATAAAGAGTCTTTTAAAATTCGCTTCAAATTAATATTGTGATTCATTCTTTAACAATCAATGCATATAAGGATATTTATATGTTTTATTTCTTTTCTGATTAGTCTTTATCTTAAATATTTATTGGCCTATTAATTTTGTGATAGTTTAAAGAAGTTATTCAAAGATCGTACAGTAAATATTTCGTTTTTAAATTAATTTATTTATATGAAACTAGAAGATAAAATATATAATAGACACCAGTTCACCCATGTCCAACAAAAATAAATATCTTCAAGGCATGTTTTCAACAGTTCACATTCACTATGGTGATATCTTTCAATTTAATTTAATTCAGTTTATTAAAATCCTTATTTTTCTGTGTCTCACAGCCTTGCAACAACAACAAAAAAAGAACATTCTATTATTCAAACGAAATTTAAACAGTGACATTTTATGTTCGCAAATCCTCTTAGCTGATTCAAAATTCTATTATCCTATGTAAAAAAAAAAAAAATCTCGCTATCTTTAAAAAATATGCATAGCCCTTAATAAAGTGAAGTACAAAGTTGAATAAAGTCTATTTACTTGAAAGCGGATTACATATGCATAAGTATATTCCAGAGAAAGAAAAATGCAATGAAATTAAAAGGCATAATAAGTATAAAACTGAGCAAATGGACTGAATTAGTATATAATTCCCAATAATTTTTATTTAAATCCCACATCAACATCATTAACTATAATATCCATATCTTATATTTTTATATCTTGCGTTATTTGCATAAAAACGTTTTTACAGTAATTGAACTTTAATGCCTTAATGTTTTGCATTAACAATTCTATTATAATGGACGTCGCTGTAAGTGCTCTCCGTTAATATTATCATTCGCCTTATGTTATCAAAATCCTCCAGCCCCGAATAGATCCATTAAAGTGATCAGAAAAATATTCACTTAGTATTATCACTATATTGCTCAATGTAGTGATCACACTAAAGTGTCAACAAATGTGAAATAAATAATTAAACTATATTTCATTTTCAACCAGCGTTAACGATTGAATTAGCGGAATTTTTTTCTCCTCTTTGATCTTGATATAGAAAGATCTAGATTGTTTTAAACGTATAGTTAATATATGCAAGAGCTGGCTTGAAATGTGTTAAACAGCCATAAACCCCTGTAGCTACAATTAAACTTTGATATCAAAATGGATTTAAAAAACTGATTAGAGTTTTAAGGACACAAAAGAAGTTACTAAGATACATAAAAACTAACTTAAAATGAATCAATGCTACACCATGGAGCAATTTAACATTTCTAAAGTAATATTTTGAAAATCATGATTTTTTCAAGAGCAAGATTAATTGATAAACATTGATGATTTCGGAAGACGAAAATGTTGAAAAATGCTTTCCAATTAATACTGGAGTGAGTCATGCACTGGTCATTTTGAAATCCAACTTTCAGCATCGTTCCACAAATTAAAAAACAAAACAATACAAGTACGAGCAATATATAAGTTAGCCGTTAAGGAATAATTGTATATAAGAACATAAGAACAATACAGAATATTTTCGAAAAAAATTATAGATAGCAAAAAGATTAGTGTTTTTTTTTTCTTTATACGGTCTCTCGGGGACACCTAGTAATCGAGGACGAGAAGCTTCCGATATGGTGATTAGTACTCGCCATCCTTGAGGGCATACGAATAGAGGGGGGGGGGGAGTGGCTACTTCCCATCGATGACGGGACATACTTCCTTAGGGAATGATTGTACCGGGGCGGTGATGCCTCTTAGGACTCAACTACAGTTCCTACATGTTCAGCAATTAACGGAAAAAATTCATAATTTCAAACAGCAAAACGAACACATTCTGGTAATTTCCTTAGACATCCAAAGAGCTTTCGATAATCTGGAATTCTCTTCCATCCGCAATAGCCTTCGATAATCTGGAATTCTCTTCCATCCGCAATAGCCTCGATAAACTTAAATTCAATTCAAAAACTACAAAAACACTTAAGGATGTCCTAGAAAATAGAGAAGTCCTTCTTCAAACATCTCAAGGCACTGCCGCCTGGTCACAGCAGAAAGGCTGCGCGCAAGGATCCTGTTCTGGACCAGTTTTTTGGAATCTTGTCACAAACGAAATTCTTTCTGAAAAATGGCCACCTAACATTCACCTCCAGGCATTCGCAGACGACTTTGTTTTTGTAGTAGCTGAATCAACAAGAGCAAAATTGAAATCAGCCGCCCAGGATGCTCTCTCAATCTTCAAGTGCTGGACCGACAAGCATCACCTTCAAATCTCCGTAGAAAAATCATGTAATATCTTGATAAGCAAATTAGTCAACGGGCCAACAATTAAATGGAATAACGTAACAATAAAAAGGCAACAATCTTTAAAATATCTCGGTGTTACCATTGACAATAAGCTTAACTGGATTCCTCACCTCCTTAACACCAAAACGAAGGCGACTCTCTTATACCAAAATCTCAGCAGAATTGCTGGCTCCACATGGGGTCTGTAAAAAGAATTCAGGCGTCATCTCTACTTCACCGTTGCCGAGAGAATGATCCTACATGGAGCATCAGCTTGGGCCTATCCTCTCTCATCCCGACAACAAAAAATCCTAATATCAATACAGAGAAAATTTCTCCTGAGTATTTCTGGAGCATTCCGAACAACATCCACGGCAGCACTGCAAGTTATCGAAGGAATTCTTCCACTTCACATCAAAGCGCAAGCAGAAGCAACCTATATAAGAGTAAGTCGTCTTCAATTACCTAGCCATTTTCAGAATATAACATTCCATCCTGAAAACTTCGAGATGAAATGCTCTCACACAAAAATCTTCCCCTCAAACTTTCTTCTTGAGGACATAATTTCCCTCAAAAAGGAATTCCAACCTACAAACAAGACGGATATTTTTACAGATGGATCCAAAATCGAGGAAAAAACCGGCTTTGCCTACTGCGTATTCCAAAAGGAACAAATCACTCATCAGTGGCTCGGCAAACTGACCGAAAAGAATTCTGTCTTTCAAGCAGAGCTACTGGCCATTAAGGAAGCATGCAAATGGGCTAGCAAATACGATCATAACGCTAAAATATGGAGTGATAGCGAATCCAGCTTAAAAGCGATCAGTTCATTCTCCACCTCAAGCCCAATTGTTCAGGAAATACAAGCCATTCTGCTCCACCAACCTTCTATCAAGTTAGGATGGGTGAAAGCACATGTAGGCCACAACGGAAACGAGGCTGCAGATTCCCTAGCCAAACAGGCTATTTCTGCAGGTACGCCCGTTCAATACCCAGCTCCTAGAAGCCATCTGAAAAGTATTGTAAATGAATTGAGCCTACAGCGATGGCAAGAAGAATGGGACAATGGCTCAACTGGCAGAAACATAATCTCAAAAGTGTCCTTTTACCCATCATCTTGGAATAGGCTTGATATTATCTTTGCAACTGGCCATGGCCCTTTTCCTTCATATTTCAAGAGATTCCATATTAAAGGAACTGATCAATGCGGCTGCGGCGAAGTAGGCGATCCCCTTCATTATGCCACTAGCTGCCCTCTCACCACATCTTATCATCTCAAGAAACCCACCCACGACCTAGAAAATATCTGGTGGACCAACGTCATGAGAAACAAGATGTCCAAGGTTAAAATTAGAAATCTTGTGCGGTTCCTACAAGAGAACGAGGAATTGATTTCTCCAGATCCAAGCCCAGTTTAAATTTTAGTTTCATTTCTCAACCAAGCTCTCTTCCAGAATATATTTACTCCAATAGATTTCATTTACTCATGCTCCCCACCGAACACCTCTTTCATCTTTATAATATTTTATAGTTACTTTTTATGTGTATTGGTGTTTTTTTTATGTCTTTTTATGTGTTCTTTGTCTTTTTATGTGTTTTTTGTCTTCTTATGTGTATTTCTTTTATCTTAATAAATTCTCCCACGTATATCCTTTCAACCGACAGGGAATCCTAGAGATTCCAAGTTCGGGGATATTCTGTGGCGAAAGAAGAAGTTCCTACATGTTGGTGTCACGGAGATGCAGTAATTCAAATTTTTCCATGTGTTTTTGGGCTGGTTGGAGTGAGTAGTCAGTCGATGATTTCCTCTGATACGATAAAATTATAGTTGATTTTTACAAAATTCCATTATCGTTGTCAATAGTTTAATATCATCAAAATTTTAAGTCACGAAAGGATCACATTAAGCGGCATTTATTACATTTCTAATTTCAGAAAATTTCATTCATTTGGATGTTTTTCCAGAATTTCACATTATTAAGTCAGTAATCAATATCACTGGAAAGCCCATCTGCATGTTCATTCCTACCTGCGCTTGAGAACATTATGACTCAGCTTACGAATGAATCAAATAGATAAAATCAAGTACTTGATTATATTATCAGAGTTCGAAAAAGTTGCAAAACAAATGGAATTAAATTTGTTTTATGGTCTTAAATAAACTTTATATCTGTAATTTATGCTATACTCAATTGTTTAATAAGAAATAGCTCAATTACATATTCTATTTGCTTCAATGAACCAAGCAATTAGTCACAAAATGAATCATTAATTACAAAAAATAAATATATCATTCAATGATATACTTATTTTTTTGTAAATAAATATATCACAAAGTAGAAATGAGAACACTTATTAGAAGCATTCATATTTTCTTTCAAAACAAAATTATTATGTGTCACAATTTAGGTGCGCTGTTTGAATTTAAATTATTTTTGAATATTTTTCAGAAAGGAAAAAGTAAAATAATCAGTTAGATACAACATGGCCCGATCATTTACTTTTGGAATTTGACTGTGAAATTCTTCTAAAAATTCCAAGAAAAAAAGGCATGAAAACAACCTCATAGCAAAAAATCTTCAGCAAAATTATTCAAAGAAAAAACTCATTCTATTGTAAAATATAGTTGTTTTGCAAACCATAAAAGCAGTAAAATATGTCCTTATAAATGGTATTAAATATATTAGAATAAAAGTGCAGAATCCATATGCAAAATATTGGCTCAATAAGCTTTAAGAAATGGTTACATCAATATTTAACTTCAATTAAATCTGAATAAAATTAACAAATCAGTTTAAACAAATATCTTTTATTAATATATCATTTTTAATAAATCATTATCAAATGATAAAATTTCAAACCTTTCTCAGTAAAAAAGATGCTAAATCAATTAAAAGGATTTCAAGTTCATATTAAAAGTTCCTTGAAATCTTCTCAATTGAATAACATTTTTATAAACTATTAATATGAAAGTTTACTGATTTCGTGATTTTGATTTATAAAGTTTATGTACATATTATTTTTCATAAATAATTGCATTAAACTAAACATCATCATAAAAACGAAATTAAGCTACATCTCCCAATATAATTGTACGTGTCCTTCTTTGTAGAAAAGAAGCAATTTTATTGATTTTGTTGTCGAAAGTAAGGTATATTATCTTAGCTCAAATCAAAAGTAGCCATTGTTTTCTCTACACAAATGATGTTTCATATCACATCCTTCTGTGCTTAATAATAAGTTAAAAATTTTTGTAAATTATTTTATGACGGAAACGTTTTAAACGAGTATCTGACATTCAATCCAATTTTATAAAGTATTCTAAATCTTATACCAAAATAAGACAAAAAATTCTTACATACTTTAGACGAGCAACTGTTAAATTTCTCCTAAAATGAAACAAGAAAGCTAACATTTCTTATACCTTCTTCGAAAACAAAACTTCTATTTCAGCATTCCGATCTCGTCTTTTGTGCTTTAAGCAGCCGGCCTCCGTACAATAACAACTTTCATCCCAAGTAAACGGCTACTTTGTTTTAAGCTCCCGCTATTTTTGTGCTGCGATTTGCTTGTGTAAACAACATCGCCGAAGAATCATCTGTTACTGGCAAAGCTTTCAAAAGGGGCCTTCCAAGTAATTGGCCATCGAGACGCCGAAGCCGTTAAGCTTTTAATAAAACCCCTGTCACAGATGCGGAGTGACTAATCCCCTCATTAGGCACTAATCCCTTGGAATAGTCGCGACCCTCTTATGCCGATAAATAGTCCTGATCCTTATAGTCATCAATTCCCACCCTAATACGATCCCGCTTTTAATGCATTTCAAACCCGATTGCGTTCGGCAATCGATGGCGATTAAATAAATATAACTGGAATTGTGTATCCTGAAGCTATCCATTTGCCGGTTACAATGGAAGGTTCTGGTAATCGTGCTCCTTAAGTCTTTGGTCCGGAAAATATGGAGAGAAGTGTCTCCAGTTCGGCAACGAATTAAACGGATTATGATGGGTTATCATCGTCTTTCCGGGGTGGTTGCTAAGTTACCAAAGTGGATGAAACGAGTGGATGGTGTGATGGAGTAGTTTTGGTCAGTGTCTCACTAAATTGATGGTTTGGGTCGTGCGGTTTAAACGCAGTGGAAGCTCTTAGCGATGAAAAGTGGCTGCCTCCCTTATCTGCCGTTGTAATCGGGAATTTATAGGAGTGTTTAAGCTGTGAGGTAGTCAGTGGTAAGAGATATATTTAGAGCAGAGATGAGGCAATTTCCGTGGGAGAGAAATTTCTATTATTATAATGAAACACCTGTTATACACGCAAGTCAGCTAGGAATTTATGTTACATTTTTGAGATGTGCAAATTTTAACTTTTCTTTTATTTCCATGATTTTTTGGAGGAAAGTTCCATTAAATAAATATAATGTAGGGAGAATACCTTATCCTAGTTCATTTTAATATTGTGATCTAGGCAATATCATGAAAAAAACTATTTTAAAAGAAAAAAAGCTGTACAATGGAAATACTGCTCTGGAAAATTCGCAAAATCAAATGTAATATACAGGATGCTGATTTAAATATCTTACAACCCTCTTTACCTTCTGAATGTAAGAATCTACAGTCGTGAAAGTAACGTCTAGGTACAGAAAACGGCTGTGCGCTAAATAATTCAATAAGCGCTTTAACAGCGCTATCTGGTGGAAAACTCAACTTCTTATCTAGAATAGTACTAGATGAGAGGGGATGTCAATTACAAAGTTGTAAAGTGTTTTTAATTCAGTACAAAAATACATCTGCTTCACAGTAATAACAAAATACCCAAAATGTTTGTTCGTAATTCTCGAATATTCTGACGTCACAAAGCACATTAAAGAGAGAAAGAAACAACAATCACAAGAATTGCTCTTCGTCTTCTTCAATACAAACTGTAGACATATTTGAATTTCATATCTACATACTTTCAGCATGTTGGTTGGTGCGTACCATAAACAATAATAATACATCATTAAAGCACAACATTTGAAGAAAGTTTTATTTGTTGTTTGAGTAACTACCATTAGAAAAGATATGCTAAGGTAATTTTCTACTTTTATTTTTTTTTGTTCTAAAAATTTAAGCAAACGTATGTGCAATTTATTAGAGTTCTTTTCTGAATATTAATGTGCAAAAGGTCTTTTTCTACTAAATTGATAACGTCCGGCAAATTTGTAACTCTGTACAACTCTTATAACATAACATTTTCGAGACAGAATTCCAAAATCTTTCACCTTCACGTAGTGCATATCCGTTTAATGATTGTTGTTACTTATGACACTTGCCATAGAAAAGCCCGCGGACGAAGTAAGAGATTTGAGCCTAGTCCGCGCTTATCTTCTGTAGGTAAAGGTCCCTGAGTACCCGAGGGCAGAAGTCTGACTTCTAGATCATGTGAAGATGACATGAGCTAGAACATGTGTGCCCCAATTTTTACAGGCGAGGGGTTCACACGCCTCACAGACAGTTAAAGAACATGTCCGATGCCCGAACCAGGACTCGAACCAGGGACGCCCAGATCATGGGAATGACGCGCTTCCTCTAGGCCAGAACACCGACGGCGGTTAGTTATACAACTTTTATGACTATAAATGTCTTCATTATGAAATTAAAGGTAGTTTTAAAAGGATTTAAATGGACATCTTGTGTAACCGAATCTTGAATAAATTACTTAGAGAAAGAGTTTTGCCAATAAAATTTGATTATTTTTTATTCATTATTATTTTCATATTAATTTAAATACAAATGAGGTTACAATTGTACATACTTCTCTTAAAGAACATGATACATATCATTAATATAAGAGTCAAATTATAGGAGTGTAATAACTTTTACTTTGAAAAATTGTTACAGTTTCAGACATTGTAAATGGGAAAAATGGGAAATAAATTATTATTCTGGCCACATAAAGCTGCCAGGATAATAACTTTGTTTTAAATATCTTTGTGAAAGACGATGATGCTAATAATAGATATAATATGGAATGTAGTCCTCATTTCAAAATTTATGTCTATCAATTTTTGTTTAAAATCAGCAGATTGAAAAAATATTTCCCAAAGGTTTATTAAACTGTGTTAACTAGTGTCAATAAAAATTTTATTTTCAGAGAATAGAACTTTATTTAGTTTTTCGATAACTATATATTTAAAGATTCGTTCATTACAGAAAAGTAATGATATGCATTTCAGAAGACCTTTCAACTACTGAATTTTTTTTAATTCACGATGGCAAAGAGTACCTATTTTCTGAAGGTGTATTGTATATTAAATATTAAAAAAATTACCCAAAGATGATTTAAAGCTGAATTTAAGAGCTGAATAGTTTTATCAAACTTTAGGTAAAATTCCTCAGCCAACGTAAAGAGCTTATTTCAATTTCAGCATCAGCAAAAGAGGGAAAACAAAATATTTATACTATCACAATCAGTTATGCGAAGTGTTCCATCTCGAGCAAAAAAAAAAAAAGTTTTCAAGACTCGGAATTTAAAAAAACAACAACCGAATAAACGTAATAGTTCTTTTTAGCGTTTTGAAAAATGCTGCCTGATTTTTATAAACCAAATTGCTCTTTTGCAGCACAACACTTACTTTAAATCAAGCCCTCGAATTCTCCATTGAGAAATAAAAGTCAACCATCGAAACTTCTGGAAAGTGAAGGGTTCTTGAGATGATTTTAGAGCCGCCATCGCGTGAAGCTGTGGTAAAAATCCCATCAGTGAAGAGCGGCTCATTAATTAACACTTGAGAAAATTGCTTCGAGAAAACCGAGTATGAATTTTATGCGATAGAATAAAGTTTAATTGGGCAAAGGAGAATGTGGCCCTCCTTCTTTTTCAATCTCGACGCAGTTGACTTTCCTCTTTCGAAGCGTGCAGCTTTAAAAAACGATGACAATGCTGTGCTATTGGGAAATGTGTCGTGCAGCATCATTAGATTTTATTTATTCCCTTATTCAGTTTATTTTGTTTACAACTACAGAATGCGATTAAGTAGAGAGCTAAAAGAAAACTCTTTACAAAGGAGAAAAAGAAAGAAATTGCTTTTGAAAAAGGAGAAAGTTCAAGAATTCAAAGAGCAAGATTAAAATTCTTCTTTTATCAGTCGAAAATAGTCAAAAGTAGATTTTAAATATATAAATTTTATTTCCGCATTAAAATGAGATCTAGAACTCATGCATTCTATAAGTTTTTACTGGAAAGCGAACGAATCTAAAATTAGAACACTTAAAGAGACCTTTATATAAATCGTTAGATTCCACTGACTCATCCATTGATTTAAAAAAATTAATACTAAGAAATAAATTTTACGTTTTTTAGAAGAATATTTCCTTTCATTAAAAATTAAAACTGAATTGACGCTGTTTATTAGTTTATATCTAGAAGTAAAGGACAAGGTCAACCGTAATCATTTAAGAAACGAAAATGCAGTGTCAGCAAAATATAAAATTGAATCTTAGCTTTTGGGCATTCTTGAATCTTAATTAGGATTCAAAGAATGCCCGAAGACTTAGAGTAGAATTCGAATTTACATTAAATGTAGGGAACAAATTTATTGGCTGTTTTCAGAGTAATATTAATTGCACTCAGTCAAAGCTTCGCTTTTAATGTTTTATTGAAACTTTATTCATTTCTTCAATTTATATCTTCTTCTCTTTTGAAAACTCTTTTGAGAAGAAATTGCTGTGCTTTCCTTACTCGTAGTTACGTTTCATTTCATGTCAAAAGTTTTATCGATGCACAACAAGAAAAAAAAAGTAACAAATTCACATCATATAACCAAACCATGTCCGTGTTCATGCCTATAATTTTTCAATGAGCTGTTTAATATTGTTACGAATTTCTTTTAGCCTTGCGTAGTTAGTCTCATAATAAGAACGAGATTTTTATAAATATTTGAATAGATCCAGGTGATAGATCTCTACTCTTTCCGACCATTCTTCAGATTGGCAACATATGGCAACAAAAATGAAGATTTGAAAAATTACAGGAAGCAAGGCGATATCTCTACTAGGAGTCAAGAGTCAGACATTTTTTTCTAGATTTTTTGATAGTCTGCCGACAATCCTATTTAATCGGGAGGTTACTCAGGTGGAATCAATCAAATAAATTCTGTTTTCAGAGTGTTGTTCGGGAAGCGAGCTGACTGTCTGTTGCCACTTGGATAGAACACTTTTGTGTTTTTGCTACTGTAGAGAAACGATTTGCTTTTCGTGTGTATTTTGTTGACTTTAGCTGAGTCTTTATGCACTCTCCAGCTGTGTTTTGCTACCTGTGTTTCGTGTTTCCTTATCAAATAAGGAATATAGTAATTCTGCCATCATATACTAACCCGATGATTTTCCGCAACAATATTATTTCTGGATGTTCAAGAATTTCTTTTAGCCGTAAAATTCCATAAACTTGCCTTCCATTTGGGGCCCAGTTTTTAATGCCAAATATTATTAAATTTGTTGTTATTCCTAACCACTATGTTATGATCCATATTACAGATAATCTGAGAAAATGTCCAGTACATTAGTGATATAAAAAACTCATAACGTGATTAATCTGTGAGCGATAGAATCACCTCATGTGACACATTGAAAGTGCAAGTTTTAATACATATACCGTTTGCCATATACCACATACCACATTGCCTACCGTTGTTTGATGCTTTTATGTTGTTTTTTAATCTGGTAAAGAATTTCACCAAATTAAAAAAAACAGATTAAAATTTTTGAATATATATATATATATATATATATATTATTATAAATGGACCTAAAATCTTAAAATGAAAAGCTGTTACAGTTGATTCAAAGAAAACTACAAAATGGATCGTTCTCTAATTTTCTTTTAGTAAAGTATTTTTTTATTGCAAATTATTTTAAAACTATTCTATACGCTTTATTCTTCTTATTTGTAATATGCAGTTTAAAGGGTCGGAAACAACTTCAGAAACTAAAAGTTTTCTTCGCTGAAACTGCTGAATTTTACAAAATAATACAGCACCTCTCTTCCAGTGTTTGGTAGAATAAAGAATATAATTTCATGCAAATTTCAACTAAGCGGAGAAAATAATTTATGCGTTTCTTGGCGAAAAAAAGCTTTACAATTAATCGTGTTTTGATGGCGAAAGGTTCAGAAATACTAAGTGGTTCTTTAGAGAGACGGAAAATTTACGATGCCGACGCTATTGAAATCTCATAAATATGCATGAACAAAAGTATATTAATCGATGCTAATGTTCAAATGAAATTTCAGTTTTCCGTAAAGAATAGTTCAAAGAATCCCTCTTTTGCTAAGGTGCAACTATTTATTTCAACCGTAGAATTACTAAGAAAAAAAATTTCAATTAAGGATGTTGCATAATCTCGAAGACAAGTGAAATATTTTGACAAGTGAAATATGTTCTAAAGAAATATTTAAAATTCCAGAATTTTAATGAACAATATTTAAAATAACACATGCTTCATTGATATTTCATAAGCTTTATTTGTTGTATAAACGTTAAAAGAAATGTGGGATTTTTGTAAGAATATTTGGTATTTTTAATTTGAATCAGAAATGAAGGGCATATTTTTCATATTTCTAAAATATTAAAAATTTATATATATTATATTTCGTTCTCTTGTTATAGCTTCTTTTGATTATAGCAGTTTTTTTTAAACATCTTCTTCAATTTTTTAGCTTACTCAAAATCTGTATTTAATAATTTTTCTCTTATCCTTTTCTAATTTACATCAAATATATATGTTTCCAGATATCTTTAAAAATTATGTTTAAACCTTTAAAATCGCTTCAAAGCTATTAAATTATGTACATCTGATTGTCTGAAACCACCCAATCAGTCAATATAAGGTTAAAGAAAATAAGTAAGTATAAAAAAAATGCTAGCTTTTCATGTCGAAATATTTTGCTATAAATTAATCCTGAACGTTTCCTTCCAGTCAATAAATTCACTAAACCTCACTGCTAACTAATTGACTTATAACAAAATTTTATCAAAAATTTCCAACATATTCTCTATTTATATACTTGCATGAATTGTGCTCTTGCAATATTCGGAATCTTTTTTTAATTTTATTAAGATCCCATTTTAAAGCAGCACTACGGTTAATTTGGAACGAACCTCATAATTTTGAAACGTGTTCAGACGACGAAAACGACACCTAAGCAGGAAGTACCCTCTATTAAAGGCGTTTGTTCTCTTCATAACTTTACAGAACACATCTGAAGAGTTCCGGAAATTGTCCTTATACTGCTAACTAAATGTGCTCTTTGAGAATTTAACGGAACAGTTTATCTTTTTACGATAAACTGCTTTTGTTGTTTATAAATATTTTTATATATTTATTAATTAGTTTTTAAAATCCTTTTTATTTACTTATTTAAAAATATTTTCGAATCTTCTCTTCATATAAAAATTTAGTACAAATTTTAATAATACAACTATTATGAATTTCAATCTTTTTCTTTCTCTAATACAAAAATATTTAAAAATATTGCAATCTATAAAAAATAATTTAAACGCCAGATTTTAATAAGGCTTAATAATTCAAACCATTCGAGTTTAAAAAACACATTTTTCGAATTATGTTTCCTTATCTATGAATACAATTACTTATACAAAATTTCAGCAAGTAGAAAATAATTTGGCTTGAAAACTTTAAGACCATACCAAATCCTCTATAAAATTTTAAATGGAATCCATTTTTGGAAAATTGGCATGTCTGTATGCTTGCACTATCGCAAAGGTACACAATAATTGCAAAATGCAAAGATCTAGTTAAATAAAATTTGATTCCAAGTTTTGAAATTTAAAGTGTAAATCTGCATCCATTTATGATTCAAATGCTTCAACATGTCCATTGACTGTCGTTCTATATATTATCTTGCATGCAAACACGACAATTTAAATATATAGCTGAAATTCGGCCTGTTACGTAGTTAAAATCATAGTTCTATGCCAAATTTTGTCAAGAAACAAGAGTTTCAAAATACAATCTCAATTTCCTTCATTGTAGGACGAAGCATAAAACGCTCATGTGAGAGAGTTAAAAAATAAAATTCCGAGCATTCGGGGCGTTTACGGTCTTGCCCAAGGAATGCAATTTTTATATGGGGGACAGGGTGGATAACACTTTTGTTAGGGACTATGCGAGAAATTTTTCTGGAGACCACTCCCGTTCTTTTATTAGAAAAAAAGTGTCAGATTTCTGAAAAATAGGTAATTAATTTTGGGTGAACCTGTACAATTGTACTGTACTCTGCTTCTTTAATGTGTTCAACAGACATGAAATATTAGCATGCCTGACTAACAAAATTCTGTACAGGAACCGCGAAACTAAAAGTATGTAAAATAAAATCATATTTAGCAAGGGTAAAATATTAAAACTTTTCTTTTCTCCTTTTTTATGCATTCACACCCTTCTACCAAAAGTGGCATTTGGCTTTATTTTGCACAGATCACGTTTTGGTTAGAGAGTAAGCGAGAAAATGGGCGGAGCATCATCGTCACCCAATCCTTTCCCACAACGCCTCGGGGTCTGGAAAACGGCTGTTTTATTCAGTTGTTTTTCCTGAGGCACGTGACGCAATGTTTGATGTCAGAGACCCAAACCTCTCTCTCTCTCTGTACTTTTCTATTTTTCGAACAAAATTCGCAAAAGGGCGATTGATACCTCGGGAAAGGAAAGGATAAAGAATAATAAAGGGGAAAAAGTAAGAAAAATGCGTCACAGTTTCACTTAGGGAATAGCATCCGATCAGACATGCGATTTTTCACTCTTTTCTGTAACTCTTTCGGCGTGAAATAAGTTTGTCACGTCTCACAGATATGTGTGATTCGTTGCTGTGGAAAAGAACGTTGTGTTTGGAAGAATTTTATTTATGCGTTTATGGTTTGATTGGAAAATAAAGATACACAGTTTCAGAGCAACACTGAAATTCAGTATTTGCGAAGTTCCCTCATCTTAGGCATTCGTCAAATAACGTATTCAAGAGATCACTCTGATTTTCTTGGAGATCTATATTATTAGACAATTAAATTTGTATTATTAATCAGTTAAATGCTTCAAAGTAAATACAAGACTCTCTCACATTCTCTGATTTTTCCAACAATTGATGTATTTTCATAACTTTAGGGTAATTAATTCTTCCAGAATAAAGAATAATTTCAATTAATTTATTCATAGGCTAATTTGATCAATATGACGGAAGTAGCATCATAATCAAATCGAATTGTCAAATTAAAGATTCCCAACTCAATGTTTTGGAACAGCATAGAAACGAAAACTAATTAACAGTTATTAACAAAAAACTATATTTTAACTAATTTCTTGTCCTATTCATTTATTGATTTTCAAATTTAGAAAATTTAATACATGATAATGAATATAAAAACTTTAAACTAATAATTAGAATAAGGCACATTTAATATATATAGTAACAACGATATACAAATAAAAATATTTATTATCTCTTCAATGCACGTAAGTAAAATTCAAAAAATAAAATAATGGAAGTATTGTTGTAAAATATGCTTAACGGTGCTTTTAAAAATATACAAAAGAAAAAGCTTACGAAAGTAAAATTGAAATAGGTGAAAAATTTTTAAAAAAATTGCCCCAAAGTTATTGGGTTAAAATTTATAATGATTTTTGATTAAAAACTGTAATTAAAAATTTTCAAAAACATTTCATTAATATGTAATTACTACTCAAGTTTTTATTTTATTTTAAATGTTGTAATTCACGCTCCAAAAATCTGACCTGTAGAACGTTTTGAATGATTTTTTTATCATGCATAGCGCATGATTTAGTGTACAGAGAGTATAACAGCCTGTAAACCAAATTATGTTAATAAAGAGCCATAAAAGCAAAATATCGAATATTGAAAAGACTATTAAATTTGAGAAACTATTAATAAATTTTTAAAAGTATAAATTCTATGAATCATAAAATTTTAAGATAATAATAATATTTTATCAAGTACATAAAATAAGCAGGTTCCTATAGGTCTCAATATAATCACTCAGATATAAGAATATTTATAAGAATTCTTGTAACTTAACTTAGTTAATTCTTCTTTTAACTTAGTTATAAGAATGTTTATAAAATCTAAATTCTGCTTCAAAATTATTTCATATAAACATAGATGTTGGGAATTTGGAATCATAAGAGATAAATAAAAACAAATTTTCACCAAGTTAATAGAATATAAAAGAAAGAATTAACATTAACATGCAAAAAATGAGTATAAATGTTAAGCTAAATTGGTCAATTTATTAAGAAAAGTGCCACCAAAATGCAGAATAATAACAAGGATGAAAATAACATATTTATATACAGGTGGTTACCAAGATAATGGAAACAACTGTGGATAATGACATTTAAGAATGCGTTTAGTAAGCATTAAAATATAATCCTACTACCAACTATATTAAGCTAAATAAAGTTTTTACTTATGTACGTATTCAATAATTTTCTTTAATATGAAAAGTCTATAATATTTTAGGTAGCTTTAATGAAGATTGTATTCACAGTTTTATTAAAAGCTTAAAATATCAGACCTCATAGATTTAAAAGTGGCCAAAATGTAAGGGGATGGAGGCTACTAGTTAGAGCAACTATGATCGAAATTTCCCACTTTTTAAGCTTTTCTAGAGGTAGTCTAAAATCTTGTTATAGTGCACATAGCGCTGTAAGATAAGCTTGGCAAAGCAAAGTAGTGTACGGATGGAGAAGATGAGTGAAAGAGGCGTGGAAATGTATTAAAGGGGATTAAGATGTCTAAAAAGGAAACAACGATATCCAAAGAGATCATTGAGCTCAGTTACCATTTAGATTTTCCAGTGAAAAAATTATATTTTGGAGACACCTTCACAAGCAGAGAATTACGACAGAGCAGCGATTCCCAAGCCATTAATCACAGAAGTTAATACCAAATACAGTGGTACCTACACGTAAATGGCTGTACAATGTCTACAGTGGTACCATAACCACATAACCTTTCGGTTTGTAAGTGGAAGACAGTTATATGGTCAGACAAATCATCTTTCATACTTTTTTTGAAATCGGGACGAGTACACGCTTGAAATACACTTGCACAAGCGTATGATCGCAATTGTCTCTCTCCGCTTGTCAGGTATGAAAGTGGATCTGTCATGTTATATCATGGGTTATCATGGTTATATCATGCGTAGCTATATCATGGGTTTCTGTTTGCCCAATCATAACCCTGAAAAGAAGGATCGCTGCGTAGAAGTATAGAGAATTTTTAGGTGACCAAGTACATCCTATAATGCTGACTTAGTTTTCTGCATTAGACTGAATATTCCAGGATGATAATGCTCTTATTCATGCAGCAAGACTTGTCTGGTCATCGTTTGATAAAAATAAGGATAAAATGAAATGTTTGCCTTGGTCTGGGCAATCCCCCCTCCACCTCCATGTAAACGAACCGTTATGGTCTATTTTAAAATGTTCAATCAGGAATCGATATCATTCGCCAACGTCTCGCCCGAAATTTTCAGATATCTCCATAAAGAGTGGTACAATATTCCTCCAAACATTGTTGAGCGTTTGTATGATTTGATTCCTAGGCTTGTATGATTTGATTCCAAGCTATATTACGTGCCAAAGGTGGTCTTATGTCTTATTAATAAAGATTCTGGTATTCGTTTGTAATGTTTCGATTACTTTAATAGTCACCTGTATATTTATAGTGAAAATTTATCACATTTCTATTTTTGTTGAAAAAGTTGTAGTTTTTGTAGCGAATTTTACTTAAACAAAAAAAACCTGAAATAAACATCAGGAGTTCTTAAGAAATTTTATATTTCAGCAATTAGATTTTGTCTTTAAAATGTCATAGTAGTAATGGTGACTCATAGCAGTTGTCATACCAGTTTAAAGCTCTCTTCAAATCAATTTTCCAACTTTCATTGGTTGTATGGAGATAATTCTCAAGAATAAATATAAATCTCACATCGTAACAAGCCTTTTAAAAGTAAAATTTCAAAGTGTTGAAGAGTGAAAAATATTTTTTTTGTCGATTTGGATTTTAAAATATGCAAAGATCAATATATCAAAAACTTTACCACTTAAAACTCAATAAGATGTTTAAACTGAATTTGATTTTCAATACAATCATTGGAAGTCTGTCAGTTGATGTCGATTAGATAGTGCAATACTGATTTTCTGATTAACCTAAATCAAGAACTGTAATGACGTTATGTTTGTTGATTTCAATGGATCTCTGTAATCAGCTTTAGAGACAAACAAATTATTGTGATAACAGCCGAACTGTTAGTGTCATTTCCCTTCATGAAAGAACAATACAAAGAGCACAGATTATAGATGGTTATGATTATAGCTTTATAGAAATATTTTCCATTTTGAAACAATATGGAGTTAATTAATAAGTATTAGAATTTTAAACAGAAGGATAATGATGAAGATGTTAACCAGCATCCTAAAACTAATTGTCCTTTGCAGGCCCTCAACTTATGAAATTTCTTTTTAATTTCTTCCATATATCTCTGTGCTCTCGATGTCCATGGAGTTTTATTCATTCTGCCTTTTTTAAAAAAAATAAAACTTAATATAAAGTCTTATAAATAAAATGAAAAAAAATCCCTACTTCAAACCAACATATTGAACAGCAGTTGATCAGTAATTTTATAGCTCAATATTAACTTCATATGCTGGTTTGAAGATCCATTGGTACTCATTTAATTTATGACTATCAATGTTTTTAGTTTCTCATCATGATATGTAAATAATATTTTTTTTCTTTTTATGGTAAAGATTACTCAAACATGCTAGTGATTGAAAGTTATATTCTTTTATCCAATGTATTTTATGTACTTCCAAAACAAAGCGTTCTGAACAACAGCTTACTAGATTTTTTTAAATATGCCTCACTAACAAAAAGAAAGTATCAATAATTATTATTAAATAAAATATAATATAAGGACTTATAATCTAAATTACAGTTTTTCTGCATTGAAATGGATAAAACAGTTTGGATAAATTTAAAAGCTAATTTGATAATATGCTGGGTAGATTGTGTATCTGTGTTCACAGATTGAACAAAACACAGGATTTCAGTATCAAATGCGAATCACACACTTTTAGAAACATATATTATAATCATATTTCCAGGAAATTATAATATTCTGCATTTAATTGAGGTTAAAATATGGGCACAAATTTTAGCTGTAAAACAATTTGCAATCGTATATAAATCGTTATGTTCAAGTTTGCACTCATATAAAGAGCTATGCCAATCATATGAAGAATACCCACAAATTATTTTATTCTTCATGATTTTGTTAAAAAAAATGTATAGGCCAAGATGATTGAAGTTATTATTTCAATCTCAAAGTACTGCTAATAATCCATATGTTATTTTAATAAACGGGATATTTTAAAATTTGAACTGAGAAATTCCTTAGCTTGTATTTCTAACTGGATGAAGAATTCTATTGACCATCTAAGAAAATAAATGGTAACGCCTAAAATAAAACTAACACTAAATTAGCATTGGCATGATAACCTTATGCGTGAAACAAAAATAAATTCCAATTGTATTTATGAGTATTTGTACGTATTTATGAGATAAAAAAGGGTGAAAAAAATTAACTTCATACTTTAGTTCTATTTTTTGTTTTTTCCCCTTTTTCAGTTTAAAAATTAAATTATCAATAAATTAGATATCGTTTTTTGATTGAAAGCAGTTGGATTTCATTGTAATGAGTGTTACAAATCCTATTTCATTTCAAGGTAAAATAAATATTCTAAACTGTTGATTCATTTTGAATATAACTTATGAATTATCAGAACTGGTTTGAATTTCAGAAACTGTATCTCTAAAACATTTTTTGCATACTTGTTATGGCTAACTATACATACTTAATGAGTTACTGTTTAAAATTTATGATACTGTTAGTATCTATATTATAAAGTAAGCTTGGAAAATATTGTGAATAACGTAGAACTTTTTGAAATAGTATTTGATTAAGGAATTCAGTTAATTTGAATAAAGAATAATTTGTTTTATATGAATGCTTGGAAATGAGGATTTATTTATCTTTAATCATCTCAGCGCTGTCTTAATATACATATTCATTCTAAAAACACACATTTACTATTTAACACTTTTTCTTGACCAATGAGAGTCTATTTTCATTATCATGTTATGATAATATCCGAGAACTTCAAATCTTTTATTAACTGAAACAAAATGATTGGTATTCTTCAACTCGGAATTTAGATGTAGTCTCCTTCCGAACCTTATCCAAGTTTTCTTTCGCATTCCAAGGTGCACGTGATATTAGAAAACTTAAGTGGAATGAAGAAGGAGTCGAAATGAAAATAAAAAGAAAAAAATAATATTTCAAATAAGCTGAGATATTTGGATGGTATTATGCCTTGATTAAATTTTTTGAAATCCTGCGTCTTCTTTTCTTTTCTTTTTCCCCCTTTTTTTAAAAGAAAGTAAAGCAAGGTGACCTTTTCTTTGCCTTCGGTCTTTCCCTCTCTGCAGTGTAACTCCAATTAAAGCTGCTTATAAACTTTTCATAGAGTTGAATTAAAACATAACTTCTTTATTTATTTGAAGGAAAGTCTTTCAAAAAGAGAATTTGGAATTCAGGAAGATTGTAGTCATTTCTTGTTCACATAACGCTATGCTTTAATTCTTTTTGAATGTTAAATTTTGAAATGATGATAATCTATTGGGAAATATATTTTTTTAAAATTATTATTATTATTTTGCTTTTTTTAACCAACATTCTGTATGCCTTTCAAAGATACTTTTATAATACATGTCACATTTTAATATTTAATTTGATGGAACTAAGTTATTTGAAATAACAGTATAATGTAATATTTGAATAATAAAAGAAAGTAGCATTATAAGAAATAGAACTGTCTTTTAAAGCTTACAAATAAAAATTGGCGAAAAGGTTACCCAGGAAAATATTTGAATTTGGTTGATTCTTTATAAGCATTGAAACTTATAAATATTGTATTGTAAACTTTGTTTCTAAAGTAAAATTTTAATTATGAATAAAAATTCAGAAACGAGTAATTTAGCTATCTAAAAAAACTACAAATTAATAAACAAAATTTAGCGATCAGAATTAATAGTTCTTATGAAAAATATATTGCAGGATTTAATTTTTTGTTAGACTTCATGTTATTGACAATTATATTGATAATAAATATATTTAAAATTATTCGTAATTGGTTTTCTTGATGTACTTTTTTTCATATTATTATTTCTGAAATTCATTATCATTAATTTAACTAAATTGCAAATATTTTATTTTACACACACACACATATATATATATATATAGATGTGTGTGTGTTTTAGTATATACTGTGCTTTAGTAGTAGCTGCATTTGCGCTCTCTAAATACTATGGTGCTTCTTCTGTTCCTTTTTTGGTTTTGATTTGAATAAGAAATAATTTTCAGTTGCGATTCCGAAATTATTTAGCTTTGTTTCCAAATTATTTTGAATTTTAGATATCAATTTTATATATATATATATATATATATATATATATATATATATATATATATATATATAAAGTATGAGCAGTTTTTCTTATTAGTAAGAAAATAAACAAAATTCTACATTAAAGTATATAAAGGATGCTTAAATTTTTTCTTTTCAAAGCAATGTAAACTATCCCAAAAAACAATATTCTGCGCAACAAAATTCTTTCATTTGACCAAACATCTTCGTTATCAACGTTTTTCATATAAAAATTTATATTTGTTTGATGCATAGATTCATCTCATAAAACAATAATTAAAATTTTGTAAAAATAATAATTATTATTAAGTAGGATGAAAAACAATAAAAGTAATTTAAAACTGAAAAATATCTTTTTAATTATTTCATATTTAAGCAATTTTTTTCTATTTTTAATAAATTTGTAAAACATTTTTCTTCCATATTTTACTAGTTTGGAGAAGATATTTAAGTTATAAATAATGAATGTAAATATTATTTATAATATTCCTACTTTTTCCAATGCATTATTTTATTAAAAGTACTTTTAATTAAACACCTCAAATAATGGAGAATAAAATAATGTTATTTTTCACGTTTGTTTCAAATTACATTTTTGTGAAACCGAACAATTACCATTTACAGTTGTTTGACTTTGTTTATAAATATTTCGCTTCATTTAAATTAGAATAATAATTTTTCTAAATGAATTATAAAATTGCGTAGGAATAA
>JAPMOR010018079.1:34284-89759 GCA_026543865.1 Argiope aurantia | reverse complement strand
GATTTCCATAAAATGATTTCCTTGCAGAGTATCTTACTTACGAAAAGCTGCTAATTTAGAGTTTTTAAATATTTAATCCGGTTTCAGTCATGTAGTGTAAACTTGAAATGATTCCTTGTCAAAAATCACCATCCATGGATTTTAAAATAATCTTATTAAAGGAAATAATGGCTGTTAACATCAGATAGAAAGCTTTTAAACAATGATGCGGTCCTTGATATCTTTTATCAGTTATGTGACATTTGTTGTAATGATTTTAATTGTCAGATTCTTTAAATTTAGATTATTTTTCTAATAATTAATTATAATATTATCAAACTTTTAATTTAGAAGAATGAAAGCTTATGTTCACTTTTGATAAAATTAAGAAGTAGCAAGATTAATATGAAAATTCATTCCTAAAAATCATAGTTTCTATTTGTTAAATGCAATTTGTTAAATTGTTTTAAATGGTATACGTATTTTTATATCATTAATTAAAATATTGACACTTATTGATGAAATTACGAATTTGACGATACAAAGGTTTTGCCAGAGTACTAATTAAAATATTTTTACTTCAAGAAAAAAAGAGATTTACAACTAAACATAAGAAATTGGGAAATTCACTCAAGAAATTTTGGGTTAAAAAATGTTTAATTTAGTTATATTAAAGTCCCGTTTTAAAGTAACTCTAGGGCTATTTTAGGACAGACCTCGTAATTTCGGATTGCGGTGAGATGAAGAGGACAGCGTCTGAGCTGGCACCCCTTCAAACTTCCACACCACAACAATAGGTATAAAAAATGGAGTGATATTGCATTTGAGAGTTGGTAACCACTTTAAATTATTTGGTCACTATTATTTTTTCATTCCAGTGTGGATGATTTAGTTGACATCCTAAAATGTGGTTGCCAATAAACTTTTATTTTTTCCTGTCTTGAAAAATTAAGAAGAGTTATTACCCAACTTTTCGCGGTATATGACATTAGGAAAGTTATAGTAATTAATTATTTGTATATTTAATAGAAAAATTTTTAAGTATGAGTAAACTGTTATTAGCTTTTTTTTATTTGCATAAACTTATTATTGACATAAGGATCATTTTATCATAGTCTATAATCGCTCGGTTTTGCAAAAAAATTCAAAGAAAGGTATAACTGACGCATGTCTGGAAGGTGAAATAATTATTTGAGTTGTTAGAATATGATACTTTTAAACTGCTTTTTATCACATTGATTTAAAAAAAAGAAAACTAATCAAATTTATATCTAATGAAATTTAAAGACTTTGAAGAACTCTAAAGATAACGCAGTTTCGATTTCTCTATTGTAGCAAAACCTATGTTCATTTCTGATTCTATTTTGGACCTCTTTACGCGATTTCTGTAAAGTTTTGTTTTGTTTTGTTGTTACTTAGCCCTTTAGTATTAGGCTACTTCTTTCTTTCTTTTCTTCTTTTTTTGAGTACTTCTGTTGGAAATTCTTATAAAATGTTGATTAAACTAACACTAAATCTCACCAAAACTATGTAACACTAAAACATATAAAAGCAAACAAGCTCGGCGGATGAAATGTGCATAAAAACAGAAGATGTGGTATAAATAACTGGTCTGTAGACATTTGAGTCACAGTTGAGTGAGCCTGTAACCACCACCACCACCAAACTATTTTTGATCGTTTGTCAGTAGTAAGAAATTAGAGTAAATATTTATCATCTGATTGTATATAATTGTACTTTGTAAATGCAATAAATTTAAATGGTTTTAAACGAAATAATCAAATTTTTAAATCTGCAAACTTAATAGATCATTTGTTTCCTGCTTTGGTTATTGCCCCGAAAATTTCCTTTCATTGCTTGTACACTATTGCAAATTTAATAAAAACAGATTTGGATTGGTATGAGCCAAAATTATTTTGCCAATTTTAGCTCAAATATTGAGAGGATTCAGTCATTAGCTTAAAGTTAATGCAACAAACAACGTTTTAGTTCTCCAGCAACCCCCCGGGTAACTGAGGATGTGAAGCTTCCGCCATGGCAGTGATTCTCACCACCCTGGTGGATAGAGAAAAAGGTTGTGGTCTTGCTTCTCCCATCGATGACGGGACGTACTTCCCAAGGGAAGGGTTGTACTATGGCCGGTGGTGACCCTTAAGACACAACCACAGTTCCCGCTAATGTTGTGTTGCGGCTGTCCGGATCGAGGTAGTCAGTTTAAGGTTTTATTTTCCGGCATACCATATAAGACCACATTGGCTCACAATTAATAAACACAATAAATTCAGAGCCTACATTATTAATTCCATAATGTGAGATTTTTTACTCTAATTATAGGTCAAGTATTCCACAATAAATGTTGCTGATGACTCTAAGTTGATTATACCTCAATAATAGTGAATAAGACTGTTGTTAATCTTTCATTATTCTTTGTAAGCGTTCTTTTATTTTAATCAGTCAACATTTCATTTATAATTTTTCTACTATGAATACTTAATAGAAAAGATATACTGCTACAATGAAAGTCACTCTATTGAAATTAGTCTTTTAAAATGTCCTGAAGTAAGGAATTGAATTATGTCGAAATAGGGATCCTTATTCAACCAGGGGAGAGCTCAATTAATTTTACGTTATCCAAATAATACTTTTCACATGATAGCGCTACATATCAATAAGAAAACAGCGATCAGTAAATAAACAATATGTATATGCAAACATGAAAGGAAATCTAGCTAAATTTTGTCTTCATAAATTTATTTTAATATTTTATTCAGATAAATTATGATAGTACATATTAGGTTTAATATATAATATAGGCTGTTTCAAAAAGAATCCCCGTTCATATTTTTTTCTACTATGCATTTTTACTTAGCAATAATTTAAATTCTCTTTATGTCAGAAAACTTAGAGTTCACCTCGCAGATATAAACATAAAATTTAATCAAACTGGAAAAATGATCGAGTAAATCATATAAAAAAGGAATTAGCTTGTAAATAAGTTAATAGAATACAAAATATCTCTTCAGTTGCTACAAGTAAGACTCGGCGATATTCTTTCTTCCAATAAAAGATTTCTTTTCAATTATTTTGTAGCATTTAGTGTCATAAATTAATAATAAGTAATAAGTATAGTAATAATATTGGTAATAAGTATAATTAGTAAATAAGTAATATTAATCAATAATAAGTAATATTTAACATTTATTACAGTCTCTTTAATAATGCCAAAGACTTTGTATAAAACTTACCATGTTCTGTTATTAAGGATAACCTAATAGTTGATTTCTTAACCATTAGAAATAAGCATATTCTTCCAAATATAAAATTGCTTTAAATTATGCAAAGAATTATATAATATATTTTGGGTCAATAAATGTGCTTTTGAAAAATTTACAAAAGTTAGACCGAGGATTCTAACAATATTTAGCAAAATATTGTTAAGCCCTAATATTTCACTTAAAAATTCTACTTTCTGATATTACAACTGATAAAATTAAGAAACTTTGAATTTATTGCTTTAAATTAATCAACTGCAGTCTCACTGAAATACCATCAACATTTTTTTTTATTTAGGCAATCAAAAGAATTATTAAAAATCCTTAAAACTAGAAGCATTCAAAGTTTTTTAATTAGTTACTTTTAGCCACATAAAATAAGAATATTTTTATTTAAAAGGTTAGTGTGTCAAAAATGTTTTATTAATTATAATTAACGGTACATGGGGGTCACTTGGTTTATTTAATCACTTGGTTTATTTAATAACTGAAAAAAATATTTAAAAATAAATAAATTTCTAAATCATTTGAAGCTAAAAGTTTTATTCATATCTCTTACTTTAGAAATTAGCTTTGGTACAAATTTAAAGTGAATACCCTGTATAACATCCAAAAAAAGAGCAATTTATGAAATATCAACATAGTTTTTTTATAAGATTTTACAAGATTTTTATTTAACAATGAAATCTGTTTCCTTTTTTGACTGAAATTATTAGTTTGTTGATATCATAGCTTAAATTTTTATCTTGATATGCAGAACAATTATTGATAACAAATATAATTTTTAAAACGTTTAAAATATTTTTTAATTAGAAGTTTATTAGAATCCCTAATGGCTTAGAAGTTAACTATTGGCTTCAATTATAGTGGTAAATATATATTCATGTTTAGAATCCAATTTAAATAATTTTATTAATACTACTTATATCTATGCAAGAAAAACAAAATTTTCAAATTGCATTTAATTTTATTAAATAAACATATTTCTATATAATCATACGAAATTAATGCCTTCTAGACGTTGAAAAAAATAATTATATTTCATAAATATACTGCCCTCATTATTTACTAATTCAGTTTCAGTTATAATTTAGCTAACCGTACTTCCATTCAGTAGTTTTTAAGGAAATGAAAATTTTGAGACTATAAAAATACCGAGACATGCATATTTCTGAAAAACTAAAGCTAATTAAGTTTACTGACAAAATCTCTTCAAAAATGAATTACTTTCATTACTTAATACGGAATTTTAAATTTAAATACATCACATTTATTGATGATACTTTATCTAATAAATCAGATGTGTGGATCTAGAAAATATGACACAGTAATCCCATAAGAATTATGTTTGTTATTGCTCAACTCATGCCAAGATAAATTAAAATTTATGCTGCTCAAAAGTTAGCTTAATACCCTGTTATTGATAACTATTTTTTATCTTCCGTGATACCCAAATGAAACTACAAAAATTTTATCTTGGAGAGGTCAGGTAGGTAATTATAAATATATATATCTATAAAAGAATACGAATTTTATCGATTTAAATTGTTCAGCCCAGAAATTAAATTTCCTTCGAATTTTTTTATTGTTATGACTATCTCAAAGTAGACGATAGGATTGTATTTCATCATTAGCTTCATACGAAATGCTAAATTTATAAAATGGACTCTAAATTACTTTCTTTTAAAACTAGGATAGCCTGTCTAGACAGACTGTTCTAGTGTTAATCAGAGACAATCAGATCAAAAATATTGTTAATTAACGAAGAACATAATAGGAAACATTATGCATATTGGCAGAATGAATAGAAAGAGAATAATTTGTAATGCAATTAAGATGTAATGCAGCAGTAATACAATTAAATATAAATAGTAAAGGCTCGGAAATCAATGAACTAAAATATTTTACGAAAACGTTACAAAACTCATCACGAAACAAATAATAATCTATTGCTAGAAACAAAGTGCATTAATAAACAAAATTTTTTTTAAAAATACTGAAAGGAAATCTATACTTATATAAAGCTCAATGTGTGTGTGTGTTGGCGTTCTACAGAAAAGACCATTTGACCTACAGCTACCAAATTTGGTATGTATATACCTTGGAGGTCGGGAATGTGCACCTGGGGTCCCTTTTTTGAAATTTTAGTTATTAATTAAAAACTCCCGCCAAAAAGAATCTTCATTTCCCCATCGCCAAATGAGTAAGGCTTCAGCATTTTTCTCCTACGCTAATGAGGCTTAGGCTTAACATTTTTCGGCCGATTATTTCAAACGATTCTGTTTATCTTCTTAATGTTTGATGCATTTAAAATTAAACGTTGTTAATTAATAGATCTTTCAGATTCATTCTGAAGTACTTTTGAATTAAAATAAAACAGAATAAAGGAAATTAAAAATTTCTAATCTGCATAGCGTTACCCCAACTGGTGTTGAAAAATTCACGCATTTGCTTTATCGTAACTGGCGTTGAAAATTCACGCATGCGCATTGTGTTCTGATTATTTACATCTATTTTCAACGGAAGCGGGCTGGATTTAAATTATTTTTAGGTTAGTTGTGTGCTTTTGTAATTAAATTGTATTTATATTAGTTTAAGTTCATCGTTTTTTAAGTAATTTTTTTTACCTGATTTCGACCGATCATTTTAAACGATCCTGTTTATTTTCTTAGTGTTTGATGCATTTAAAATTAAACATTGTTAATTGATAGACCTGCTCATGATGAATCTGAAAAAATTTTGTTGACAAATTCTTGAGATTTTACATAAATTAAGAAAGATATTCTTTAGTGCCCATAAGGTTTAAATGATTAGTGACTCTGTTTTCAGTAATCATATTACAAAAAAATGCTTTGTTTCAGTAAAAAGTATTATTATATTAATTGCAGATTAATCATTACCACTTTACTTTAAAACATAAATTCTACTGGAGCTAACTGAAAATTAGAGAGATACATATTACGTTATGACTGAAGGCCTTTATAATATTATGAGTGAATTGAAATATGAAGTTTTAAAATATTTTAATGAAGAAGCTATTAAAGTAGGAATTCCATAAAATATTTAATTATTAAAATTTTAATGAGCATTAAGATTGGTGAACCGGCTGGTTGACAAAGGCGGCTAGAATTAAATAAAGCATGAAATTTAGATACAATAACTAATTTTTCTTTGTACTTATTCACAAACTTTCACTTTAATATAAATTAATCTATCACTTTAAGCAAAAAAAAGTCTTGCTAAGATGCTGGTCCAAAACAGAAATTAATAGAATTTGAAGAGAAGTTTAAAAAAAGTTAAAGTTAAAGAAGTTTTAAAATCTTTCCGACATTACAAACGTCGGTAGGTGAATATATATACTAATGATGACCCTATTTGTTTGCTGATTTCAAGTTTCCTATTCCCATCACCATTTCGTTTGAATTTGCATGAGATACATTTTCCTCCTTTTTCTGCAATAGGGACGGTCTTAGATTTTTAAAGCTATTTTTACCTAAGTAATTTAAACACCGGTTTTAGGAGACCAGTTTCAACCCTGAATATAAGCATCTCTATTAAATCTTTATTAAATTTCTATAAAATCGTTATTAAGCCTCTTTTTTAAATTTCAAGTATTTAATTTTTTATAAGATTTAAAATTTTAAATTCAATGAAAATTGAAATTTATACGAAAAGAAATTAATTTTTCTATATATGCTTTCAAAATAAGGTATCTATATATTTAAGAGAATACATGGTGTTATGAAACCAATCATCCAGCCACAGTAACGTCTCTAATTTCTCAGATATTCGTATAATATGAAAGCACATTAACTCTACATGCGTCACTAATAATCGCCTGCTTACTTATTCCCGGAAATCTTTCAAAAAATTCAAAAACACATGCTTTTCTTTAGGGTTTGACGGTTTTTCAAACCTGGTTTTAGAAAACCGGGTTTTTTAAAGCAAATTTGTCACATTTGAAAACCGGTTTTTAAATTAAGAAAACGGTTTAAAGAATTCCTATTATTATGAATATTAATGAATGATATTAGCTCTTCTTATATGTGGAATGAATTTGAATGTCCTAAACTTTTAAAACTTCTAAAGTGTTGGGAACGATTCGTCCAGCAGCTGAAGGCTTAGGGCCACGAGATGCCAATTTATTAACAAATGAAGGTATATTTGAATTTCTGTTAAATGAATTTCTATTAAATTTATACACTGAAATAAGTTTGAAATTATTATATGCTTTAAAAGAACGAATTCAAAAAAGAAGACAAGTAGAATTAGCAAATCTTTTGCTGTATTTGTAAAATCAATAAAATATTTCTAGTTCAGCGAAGAAATCTATTGTACTTTCTTTAGCTTCAAAAACCGAAATTATTAAGTTATCTGGAAAGATATTGTCTAGAATATTTTCAAATTCTTATGTGGAAACCGATTTTGATGAAGTGCAAATCGAAGAAACTACTCATCAGAGTAATGTTTTTTTAAAAGAAGCCATGGAAAAATCAATTCATAAGTTTCTTGAAGTGCCTAAAGAAAAACTTACAAATCCAAAGACACTGAAAGCTGAATTTTCATTATTAAGACACGAATAAAACAACAAAAAAAACTTGGATTGGTTATTTGAAGCCATAAAAACTATAAAATCAAGTTCAGTAGGTTGTGAACGAGTATTTTCAATTTCAGGCAATATTTTGTTCAAAATAAGAACAAGACTTAAACATAGTTCAGTGGATATTTTATGTTTTATAAAATCGCATTTTCTAAGGAGAAATTAAAATTAGTGAAAATAATATAAATATTATTTGAAATTTGTGTTTGAGTTTTTGCTATTTTGTGAAGTAATATGTATATGTAATCTTCAATTTTTTTAATATTTTGACTTTGATATTGATTTGTTTTTGTTATTTTATTTAAATGAAATAAAATACTGTTCCCTATTCTATTTTTTTTTTTTTGACAAAAATACGAAAACCGTTTAAAACCGGTTCTTTGCAAATATTGAATTTGAAGACCGGTTTTCCAAAAAGTCGTTTTTTTTTATAAGCCCTACTTTACTGTACATTTTCTAAGACTAAAAATCACAACAAAGATCTCCAGCCGTGTCTTGATTTTGAAAATTTTTATTTTACATGCTCACAACTCATAGATAAATCAGTAATGGTTGCCTTCCTTCCACAATTCTAGAAATCTGAGAGATATTTTAAAAAGAAAACTTTCTCTAATTTCACTTTCTTTCTCAATTTTAAAACGCGTTCCAATTTTATTCATCATTCTGTGCAAAATTGGAAGATCTGATTCCCTCAAAATCAGCCCCTGTATTGATTTCGCCAATTTTTTAATTGATTTGAAATGTCAATTTATTTCGATAAACTCTGTCAATGGCCATCCTTTCTATGCTATCATCCATTATCTTGAGATATACCTTGACACAATACCCAGCATGAACAAATTTTCCAATTAATTTCTCCACTGTGGTTTCTAGTACTTTAACAGAATGCTAGCTATTTATTTTGTCAGTGTGATTTAAAATATGCTTGTGCAATAAGATGTAAGTTGTCAATGATGGTTGGAATTTTTAAGTTGAGGCTATTAATATCATGAACGTACAATAGGTGGTCAAATGTGTCTGATTTTAATAATGACCATAGTGAATTAAATATTACAGTATACCCATATATAACAGCAGAAAATTAGCGAGTGAGTAAAGTTGCAAACTGTTTATACTATTGAATCAAGAGAATCAAATGACTGAATTAAGAGAATTGATTGAATCATTGATGCTTTGAAAAATTACATAAAATAAAAAATAGGAAAATAATATGAACTGAAAAGGGAAAAGAATTATTCCCTCCCCCCCCAAAAAAATAGAATCTAAACATTTTTAAGAAGGAAATGTTAGAATTTTTCATATACTAAAATTTGTGAAGAGTGGATATTGGCATTCATTTTATCCTTAATTAAAATGTCAAAAAAGAAAGAAACCTGGATTGTAATCATTGCAATGTTAAAACCAGACCCTAAATCTGTAATTGGAATTGGATGCAAGTGTATGAAGGGTTTAATAAAAACTATTAATTTGAAACTGAAAATATAAATGAAAAAAATTACGATAATAAAAATAAATTTTTATGCAGGAATAAAAGATATAAATGAGGAATAAAAATAAGTGTAAGATAATTTTCAAAAAAATTAGCGCAATAAAAAATAACATTCAAGAAAATTCAAAATCTGTTTGATTTTAATCTTTCTTTTTTAGTTAACTTATGTTAAAATTCGAATCTTCTGTGTGAAAAGACTATATTACTTGTTTTAAATAAATAGAGGAAACATAACAATATGATAATAAAAATTTTAACAGTGAAGAGAAACGAATGTTTAAATGGTAATAGAAAATAAAAAAAGATTTCTTTCCAAGCCTTCTGGCTTATTGTATAGTAACAAAAATAGTACTAAGTTAAAAAATATTTCTGTCTGAAAGTGAATTTAAACAGTATATACAAATAAATCACAAGGGAAAATTTCGGAACCAGATTATTGATGGAACATATTTAAGAAATGTACTTATATCAGTTTAAATATGACTTCGAGGAAAGTGCCTTTTATAATATAATTAAGTAGTATTAGATTGACGAGCAATAAAAATAATAATATGAAGCAGTTTAGTATTTTTATTTGAGATATTCTTTCCAAATTCTCTTTTTTAGATAGAAAATTGTAAATGCGTATTTTTTCAAAAAGCATTTGTTTTTTAATAAAGCAGACATTTTATTATAAAAATAGATAGTACTAGCGTACCGTATTAAACATTATAAAAATGATTAACTAATCTTATTTTATTAACAGTCGCATTATGTTTTCTATATTTGAAGGTAAAAACGGTAATTTAAGTCTAAATAAAATGTAGCAATATAACTAATATTACTAAAAATATTAACCATAGTACTTTTACTTTTTTACACATTACTCTTACTTGGATATAAATGAAATAAATCCTTTTTTGAAAAATGAGGATTTTATTTGACAAGAAAGGGCACACATGTTTCTTTCAAAGCTAACATTTCATGAGACAGCGGAGTCATTTTGTTTGATAAATAAGCCTCTACCACGTTGTTTCTGGAGATTAAGCAAATGAAAATGATATTTTATTTAGAGAAGAGCTGCTTCGTTGCGTGTCGCAGTCGTGGCCGAGTGGTTAAGGCGATGGACTCGAAATCCATTGGGGTTTCCCCGCGTAGGTTCGAATCCTGCCGGCTGCGTCATATTTTGATTATGTTATAGTGAAAGACCAATATCAGGCAAATGTCGACTTTCTCCGATGAGTGTCAGCATTCACGGATTCATCATTTCGATGAACGTGAACACTCACAGCGGAATGTTAACATTCTCTTATTTCAATCTTTCATGGTAACAATTATAGTTCAAATACTTCAAAGCATTTGTTCGTTAATGGTTTAAATAGATAAGTTATTTTATTGCTCAGATGTGTTTAACTGAGCATTGATATAAATAAAGGTCATTGTAATTTATTCCTCATTTCTCCCAAAACAGCTGTTCTTATTTCAAGGAATTTTCGCACACTTATTATATAAAGTACGAGAAGAAAATCTTTAAAATAAACCTTAAATTAATTAGAGGGAAAGTTTAAGTCAATTCTTCAATTTATATGAAGACAACTTTTCGTATACTTCAACGTTTATGAGCAAAATTTGCAATATTAATTTTAGTTAAAAAACGTTTTAGAATATATAAGAATTTTGTATATTATAATATTTTTTATAAAAGTACGTACATTAAATATATTACATATGAAAGTATTTTAACCCTGAGGAAAGCTGGGTATATCCAACAATTTAATAATAAATTTCTTAACACTTCTGTGATAATTTTCAATTCTGGTCACTATAAGCTACATTCTAAGTATAGAGACATTATAAAATTATACTGATATGTTAATAATCTTTTATCTGTCTTTTAAATGTATAAGAGTTTGTAGTTATTTATATAATTCTTGATGAGAATCTCCAAAGTGTAGATGTAGAAATATTATTAGACTAAAAACATAAAATTTTACATAGACTGATTAATTATTCTACTTAACTTAAGCCTCGTTTGAATCTATTTCTTAGAAATATAATTATCAATAAAACTGAGGAATCATTTAAACTAATTGACACAATTTTTAATCTGATATTTTTTCTAATTGTCAGAATTGTCAAAAACATAGACAAAGTTAAAAAAATATGAATTATATTGATAGCAACAATAATAAATCAAAATATGTATTCCTTAAACATCTTAACCAGAAAAAATATCCTTCATTATCATGCAATTTTTCTAACTATATAGTAGTTCCGTTAAAAAAGTCCTACTCTGACAAATACGCATGACCAGTGAAAACAGCGATATCGCTTATCATGAATTACAAAATTTCAGTCACATTTCCACGGCCAAACATTGGACATATGTGAATACTCCTCCAACTTCTCAGACGAAATAAATATTTCTTAATAGTTATAAATTATCGTGTATGTATATGTGTTTACGTTTAGTAAGTGTCGTAAAATTAAATAATTTTAAAACATCTAGTTAAACGTAATAATATTTGATTACTTAGTGTAAAATATCCCAGACAGACAAAAGTAATATCTCATAGATATTTCATTCGTAATTTATTATTATATTCACTTCTTAATATTGTCACGTATAACTATAGTAAAGAACTCGATGACACATACAAGAGGTAGAGCTAAACCAATTTATTAACGGAACTCTGAACTCAGAAATTGACAAATCTTCTGTTTTTACACAAGCAGAGAAAGTTCCAGAATACTCTTGTGGAGACAATAAGAAAAGTCCAGAACACTTGTCTGGTAAAATGTCCAGTATCTTCTGGAACATGAATTAAAGGAAAACATAAAATTAAGTTTTTACATATACTATTAATCGCATTGTCTCTAGCGGGATTCGAACCAAAGTCTCCAGATCATGAGACCAGTGCCATGACCATGCGGCCATGGAGATTCGACAGTCTTTCTTCAATGCGGCAATATGACTAGAATGTGACAAAAAAGAATATTCTTTCCTTTGATTTTATTGGTTTCTTCACTGACACTGGCAATAACTCCTAAAGATATAATTTCATGCTTGAAAAATTTTAATCCCATAATAGCCAAAACCCTAAAACTTCTTGTCCCTTTCTTCAATATTTCTTAGTTCGATTCGCTTTCCTTTCAAGCAGGCTTTACAAAAATTTAAAGCGATCTAAAATAAAAAGCTCTATTTAAAGAAGATCTCGCCAAACCTCAAACCTGAAGAAGAAGAAAAAAATGCGAATCCACTCATTTACAAAACACTTCCTCTTTGTTAATATTTAGTTATCTAAGCACGCGCGTCTGGTAATTTCAAATACCTTGGGATTGTTGAAAAATAGAAAAAACATCGATAAACCATTTCTTCATTATTATTTTTGTACCTTTCTTCGCGAATGTTTAAAAAGAAACGAAACGCTGATTATTGGATTTAGGATTACGTGCTAAGTGTTTCATTAATCAGCAAACAAAACACCTGCTCCTCTTTTCGAAATTGTGCTTTTTCGTTTTCGTTTTTTTTTATTTTTTATTCTAAGATAATTTCTGAGACATCGTTAGAGACGTGTAGCAATTTGGCAAGAAAATATCGATTGAAATGTAATCATTTTAACACTCGATAACCAAAATGTCTCTGTAAACCGTTTAATTGTAAGACATAAAGCACCTGCCTTTTTTCTGTTTCTTATTATTACATACATTTACAAGTGATCGAAAAGATTAATATAGACAGTTTTTTTTAGCTTAGGTTGTTATTGCATGATTTCTTAAGATAATGCATCACCTAGAAACTTCAGAGTGATATGTTTTCATTACGAATTACATATTTAAAATAAACGTGCGAAAAACAAATGTATCAAATAAGTGATAAGCAGAAACCATAACTGCGTCTCCGACGAGGAGGTAGCGAATGTGATAAAGTTTCTCTTCGTATACAGTTCTTTGTTTAAAAAAGAATTCATAAATAAGACTGGTGGAAGAAAACTATGAAAATGGAAATATAAGCTTCAAGTGTACCATAGATGAATCAATTTTATATTTGAAATTATGTATTTTTGTTTATGCACATTTTAAGGGAATTGATAAGATTTCGCAAAAAAGTTTTTTAACATTTTTATTTTATTTCAATTTTTAAAAATTTATTTCTAATTTAATTATACTATCTTAATATCTTAACTTTCGAGGGCTATTTTATAAGTAATTTAACAAATATAATTTTTGTATTTAAACTTTCCTTACCGATTTATAATCTTTTATTGAAATACAGAAAGAATCTACATTTTAACTCTTCCTCAATTTTCATAGGCCAGATATTCGGATGCGGGGTATAATAGAATATTTTGGATGGTTAATATCAAAATTTAAAGATATAAAAAACTATTATAAAACATTCACACATAGTGAAAGTTTTTATGGCAATTCCATTGCACTAAGCTATTAATCAACCTACAGGTTTCCTCGCGAAATATCGAAAAATAAAATTAATTAATTACATATTTAATGCATTAAAGCAATACGCGCTTAATATTTTATCCATCAAACAAATAAATCAATCTGTGTATGTTAATTTAGCCATCGAACAATATAATGTTCTACACATTTTTGACATTTGTATTCCTCTTTAAACATTTTTTTTAATTATGATATTATTACTAAACATTTTTCAAATTATTAGACGATTTTAACATTAATATTTATATCCAAAACCCTATTTAAAATAACAGATCTTACTTTGTAACAAGAATTCTTAGACGGAATATAATATGGATTTTTAAAGGAGATAATTTCTACATAAAAATCTCAAAAGATAGGTGTCATTTCGTATTATTTGCAATAAAGGAATATTGGATGTCAAAAAGAAAAAAAAATGATAAAGAAATACGTAAGGAAATTTTTACTAAAATTATTAGTTTCATTTCATGCCTTTCTTTATAATACATTTCAATAAGAACATAGCAAATGCATTTAAATATTTTTAATATGGGTTGCTGGTATCTACTTAGAATATTTTTATTCCGATCTACCCAGTTGTTCTGAAAAATGTAATATAAATCTGATGTTAAATTTCCTCCTCTTTTTGGAATACCCACTTAGAAGATACGTATTGTAATGCATACATTTACTACTTTTTATAAGCCTTTATTGTTTAGGATTGTAGTTTATTGGCCTGAAACATCGAATAAAAATACAAATAATTGTAATAATTCATGAGTCGTTTTTTTAGTTTTATTGATCAATAAAGATGATAATTTATATACAATTCTAAATAGATATGTCTACAGTGATGAATGCATTGCAAATTAAATATGCTTAGTAATATGTCAAATTTGGAAGTATAGTTAGTCAATATTCAGAAAGTTTCGAAATCATTGAAGGCATTTTTTTGGTGCAAATTTTAGATATATTTATTTTTTGAATTTTAAAGGAGATAAATATAGGAAATCATTTTATCCGAAGTAAATTATTGCCTTAATTACCATCTTAATGAAGAATTTCGCTATTTTGCATCATCTATTTATGTAATCGAATCTGTTCCATTTTTTGAAAATTAAAAATTTTAATGGTACAGGATTATTTTGCTTATTAAAAAAATGCGCCGATAATTTTTTTTTCTAACAATTGCTCACAGGTAATATAATTTTTATAATCTTCCCATTGCTGAAAATAATATCTCAGACGATTCGTTATTCGTGTTTTCACTGCTTGTAACAATTGTAAATCGATCATTTCCTTGATCCAATTGATGCTCGCTTTCAAATGATAATCAATGATCTTCACAATTTATTAATAAGATTTTTTTTCTATAACTATTGTAAGTATGGTGCTTGTTTTCTATGATTTTTTTTTCATTATTAATATTTGAAATACGTAACACACTTTATAAATAAGAAAGCTTCTTACGGGACAATCTTAACACTTTCAACACCACCGATCAGATATTTCGTCTTTCAGATACTACCAATTAAATTGAAAAAAATTGGAAATTAAATTGGTAGCATTAAAAATCTTATTTTTTGTATCTTAGCACATACATCGCTAAGGATGAATTAGATAAAAACTCTATGAAAACATAAATATCAAAAATCAATGGAAGTATCTGAAAGACGAGATATCTCGTCGGTAGTATTGAATGTGTTAAACCATCCCTTACGGGGAATCTTAAATCATCCTTTCTATAAGTATCTGAAAGACGAGATATCTCGTTGGTAGCGTTGAAAGTGTTAAGCCACCCTTACGGGGAATCTTAAACCATCCTTTCTGTAGTAATAAAAGCATCTATCAAATATATTGGACGTACATGAATTGTCATACAAAAAATAAAATCAAGTGAAAAACGTAATTTAAGTAAATATAAAAAAATGGATTTATGTCGATTAATTTTTATTTCTAGGAACTCCATTTGTTCTCATTCTAGCGATTAACAACAGGAAAACCTGTTAGTTTACAGGCAAAATTGTTACCAAGCAGTGAAAAGCGATTGTGTTCTCTGAAGCAAACCCTCTGAAAAGAAAAGTTCAGAAGCAACTCAAACGTGTATATAATAAGTCTGCGCTGAAAACAATCAGTTAAAAAAACAGTTAAAACAGTTACGAAAGATCGGCGTGTTTCTCTCCAAGGTAGACCAAGCCTTAATGAAGAAAATGTTTATGCCATTAGCAATGTGTTTATTGCACTGTGTCAACAAATCCATTCGCCGTGACACAATATAAACGGTAATTTTCAAATCAACTATTAATATAGTTGTTCTACAATGAATTAAACTGACTGCATATAAATTTTAGATTTATCTGCAAATTCAGACCTAATGTTCGAATTATTCGTAAAGAATTCTCTGTAGATATGCTCTACCTAATTAATGATGGTGCTCAACGTCTTTTGAAGATTGTAGTAAATGAAGAAGCAACATTCAATTTTTAGAAAAGCTAAACTATCATAACTACAGGATCTGAGAGGTGGAAGCTAAATAATTTTTAGGAAAGCATGCAAAAGATAATCTGATTAATACTTGGTGTGCTCCAACTCATAATGAAATAACTAGTGCTCCCTTTTAGCAGAAATATCAATTCATACAGATGTTTACTTGGATGTGAAAAAATTATTATGTCCTACTTCGATTACTAGACATATAGCTAAATATTTTTAGTATCAATGTGATAGAGCTTCTATAACTGGGCTAAATATGTACGTAATTTCCTTGATGAAATATTCTCAAATCGGTGGATCGATAATGATGAATACTTTTTATGTGTCCAATTTCTCTCAATAATGCACCATTCAACTTCCTCTTTCTAAAAATACATAAAGAATCTATTTTATAATGCAGAGGTACGCAGTTTCAAAGAATTAGGGAATAGCGTCATAACCAAAACAATTATTGTGACTCCGCAAAATGTTTAATAGCATCTGGAAGAAAATCCATAACAGACTTGATATTTGCCAAGGAATTAATAATTTTTAAGTAGAAAAGTATAAATACATAATTTTTTGAAATGATTAATGAAATTCAATAAAACTTTCTTCTTATGCCTTATTGCCTCATTGTATTAATTATAAAAAATCTGATCTGTGAATGATTGAGAAACATTTTGCGATGAAATAAATAAAATAATTGTAGTTTTCTTTGAATACAAAAATTTAAAATAAGACATAATGAAGGAATAAACATAATATAAATGTAGAAATAAATGCTATCCGAGGAATATTTCTGTTATTAAGTGAAATTGAATGTAATCTATATTGCAGAAGCTCCATCGCGTGGTGTTAATTTTATCAAAGTACCATACTGTAGTAAGAAGATCGAAATTAAGTTCTAATGATTAAGAAATATTGTAAGAAATATGAAGCATTGCTCTTAGTTATCTTCTATATTTAGATATGATGAGGTTTCATAAGCCCGATTTGCTATCCTAATTTTTATTAACAAGCACATAAAAATGCAAGGATCTAAGGATTATCTGGCCAATACTCTTTCCCCAAATTCATGCATCTTAAGGAGCCAAAGCTAGCCTTTTTCTTTTTATTACAGGATGAAACTAAAGTCCTTAAAATGGCGTTATTTTATAATTTTAAAACCGTGAATTCCGCTCATTCAAAACCAAAATGTTGGTTGAGCCAGCTCAACCCTTTCGTTACTGAGCAAGAAATCGTGGCTTTCACCTGAAGTTACAATACTGCATGAAACTTGCAAAACCTTAATTAATATCCTAATCAACCAATTTAATAGAATTGTAATCATCCCCCAAAAAGCATAATAGTATGGTAAATGGATTTTGTTTTTCTAAAAATACGAAAAAACGCTAGAAATGAAAAATGAAACGTGCTACAATTGAACATCGCTCCTATTTTAGAGAAAGCACTTGTTATATTTTCCGTGATTAAATATCGGTTGCTTTACTATCTGCCTAATAGATCATTTTTTATTAATAAATAAGATAACATTATTAAAAGATTAAATTTAAGACATAAGTTAAGAAATTTTTTATTATAATCTTGATTCACTAAGGGTATTACATATTTGCATTTTTGATCATAATTATCTGAACGCATTTTTTATGAAAGTAAAATTGTAAAAAAATATTTCTTTATTTTACAAATGCTGGCTACACCAGGATACTTGATAAAAACAAATTTTCTCATGAGAATAATTTTAGAATTCCTTTTCTTTTCAATATGTGAAATAACAGTATTTATCGCTTAATAATTGTGATACAGCGTTGATTTTTCAAAACTATTGAGAATGAGCAACGATTAAGAAAGCTTCTTTAGTAATCTCTTTATTGAAGATCATAAGCCGAAGTCGAGCGTTGTTTTAATTAAATGGATTATATCAGGTTTATTTTAATGTCTATATTTATGCATTTAACATTTGGCTTTCAATAAATTTCGAAAGGTAAAATATTTTATTGGAACTGAAAAGTTTTCGTGCATTTAAAAATTATAAAAAACTATATAACACCGAAGACGACTCGCAATTATTAATTTCATTTAGTTCTTTTTATTTCATGGTCTTTTTTTAAGAGTATGATGGATGAAAGAATTATTGCAAAGTGGTACTGCACGGGATGAAATTTTTCACTAGTACTTAAAATTTTAATGAGCAATATTAATATCAAATTTCATGGATACTTAGGTAATTTTTAAAATTAAAAACATACTTTCTAAAATTCGCAATTTTATTATTTGTCTTTCCCTCTCTCTATTTAGTATAAATCGCGACAAATCACAATTGTATAATGACATGTCAAAAGGCAGAATAAAACAATAAAAAAGACCAAATAAATTGGTTAAATTTTACTTTAAAATGAATAGTAACTTGAAATTACTTTAATATTTCATAAAACATAATGCATGATAATGCATTATTAAAACTGAATATAATCATACTCAGGTCATTTCGACTCACAGTGTAAACGTATACTATAGTATGCAGCCTTGCAAATGCTTTTAAATGCTAATATTTTTAATCTTAAAAATATTATTGATATGAAAAAGAAAAAAATAACTTTTAAGTAAATTGTCAGAATACTTGCTTTCTTTTTTATTTGGTTTGTGATAGGAAATTCTCTCAAGTCTGTTAAATTACTTTTTACAGTCTTAAATAGAATGAAAAAAACCTTTAAAAATAAAAAAAAACCTCCATTTTCAGTTCAAACCCGATAACAATCTTCATCTATAAATGCAATCGAACTTAGTCTTTTTAACAAAAAGTTAGTCAGTAATTTTCAAAGCTTCAGAATTCGATAATTTAAAAACAGCAATGACTTATTTTATTACATTTTGTTTCGATAAAATTCACATCAAAATATTAAAAATTATTTGGAGAAATTAAATACGTAATAGTTTATTTTGTAAACTATTTTTTTTAACTTGGAAGTAAAATTATAAATATTCCCTTTTATTCTGTTCATTATTTTTAGATTTCGTAATGAATTTTTAAAGTCAATTTAAAAATTAAAATGGGCCTCAAAGGACTCTATCCAAAAGGAAAAAAATTTACTTCAGCTAAAGTTGAGTTGAGAAATAAGTTTTCTAATACTTAATTTATATTTTAACTAGCCGCCTTTGGCGACCAGCCGGTTCGCCACTATTACCGCTCTCTACAATTTTCAATTAAATATTTTAAGTAACTGGTCTCTTAATAGATTCTCAAACAAAACATTTTTAATCTTCAAATTTTGATAGTCATACCAAACTTATACCGTTGTTTAGATCGTTTCGTTCAATTTACTATATATATTTTGCTAATTTGTTGTCATTTCCGGTAAAACTTCAACTTTAATTTAAAGTGGAAATGATGAAATTGCAATTAATATAAAGATATTTTTTAATAAAACCAAGCGTTTAATTTTATTCATCATCTTTATTATTATTTATTTATTTATTATTATTATTATTGAATATGAGTATTGCAAACAGAATCGCTCTGTATATAAGTCTTAAGTGAACTGCAAAATATTTTTCATAATTTATGTAATATCTCAAAGAATAATTCAACAAAAATTTCTCAGATTCAGCATAAAATTCAGTTTTTAGTTTTGCTTTCAAAAGGATTGAAATGAAATCAATAATAATATTTTGTTTCGATCTATAAATATATTTCAAAAATTATGAAGTCTAAATTTAATGCAGTAAGGTATCATATTCTGAGAAATATTCTGGCCACACCAAATTTTAAATAAATGAAGGAATGTTTCTATTTTCCACGATCAACTAAGACTTATTTATGAAGTTTTGAACGTTAAAAATTTAGAAAAACTCAACATTTTCATAATTTTAGGCCAATTAATCTTGAGAAACCTGCGCGCTGATTGGAGTATTTTCTTTGAAACGATCGATGGAAAATCTAAAATTATCCTTTTTTTTATTGATAATGATATTCAAATTTTCATAAATCAGTCAGTTTAAGTGATTGATTTAGTTGATTGGAAATTAACTCTTTTTATTTAAAATATTAGTGTTTCAAGAACATTTTGTTAATCGTGATTTTCACAGCAGAAGCTTTATGTAAAATCAAAAATTCGTTATTTATTAGAGCATTTATTGAATCAAATTACATAAAATATAATAATTTTCCATTTAAACCATTTTAGCAGATCTGCGTCTTACTAAAGGTTTACGAATTAGCTGTGTGGCCCTGATTTGAATGGATATCCTGTTCATATTAAACAAAACTTGCCTTAAAATAAAACTGATTTAATGGATTAATAATATAGAAAGTGTAAAAGATCATAATTTTTTTTTTGAATTTATTTTTAGAAAAAATAATATTTCATATTTGTTTCTTTTCCTACAAACACGTGCCGAAAATTATATTTTTGCAGATTTCATTTCCAAAAATATTTAATTTATTTTTAATTGGAGCTTTAATCAATGTGATGACAACACTTTAAAAAATCTAATTTTTTCCCATGAATGCGAAACGTGCTCGTGCAGCTTAAATTTTATTTTTATTTTGTAAGAAAAAATTGTTAAAAAATATAGTTAAAATATTTATTTAAAAATTCATTAAAAATAGAAATTTAAATTTAAGGTTAAAACATTAGTATCAATTAAAAGATAAATTTTTGATCTGTAACTTCATGTAAAAATCTTTTTTGTGCGGTAATATTTTCGGAGGTTATAGTAGAAACACGCCAAAATTTCGCTTAATTTTTAAATAAATAAAATTCTAATTAAAAATTCGAAAAAATAAACCCCAGGTGCACATTCCCGGCCTCCAAGGTATACACGTGCCAAATTTGGTAGCTGTAGGTTGAATGGTCTGCCCTGTAGAGCGCCAACACACACACACACTCATTGAGCTTTATTATAAGTATAGATATAGATTATTATTAGAAAACCATAATAATTGAGACTTTAAATAAAGTTGTTACTGTCAAAAGTTAAGAAACTCTGCTGTATCAAAAGCATCAATTTTTTTGTACAGTATATATTAAAATTATTTTAACATTTATTTTATATATACACATTTTTTCAATAAAATGGAGTATATTTTGCATATTTTTTCGATTATAAATTACATAAAATAACATAAATCTTCCCATTAAATATTTAAAAAATTGTATAATATAATTTAATTTAAGTTTCTGATCCTCTGAAGGAAAAAAAATAATTCATTTATACAGAAAAGGAGTTTTAGAAAATTAACTAAGTAATCTCAAGTGTTTACGATTTTTTTTCATCATCATTTTGCTCAAAGCTGTAAATTATAAAAGATATTAAAAATCCACATATCTAATAATCCTCATTTCGAGTATTTTCATTAATAAAATTATTTCATTCCATTAAAATAAATTTTAAGAAGTGTGTTTTGCACTTTCCCTAGTTTTCATTTACAAATAAGCTAAAATAATATTAAACTTATATCGAAACTTTGTCTATTAAGCAAATATACATAACTCATAGATCATTTAAATTTTAAAGTTGAAGTAAAATGCTGCATCAAATAATTATATTTCATTTATGTTTGTAAGTAATAATATTTTCTAATTAATAATTACTTCCCTTTCTTAAATTTATCTCATATTTCATCACAAAATATAGGATGAATTTAAGTATTAAGAATGACAAATGGAAGCTGAAATTGGGTTTTTGAAATAAGTAATCAGAATGTTAAGGTATATAAATTTGATATATAAATAGTCCAAAAAAAATTTTCGAAAATTCTTCCATATTGATGTTTTTCACTTAAAACTTTCAAAATAATGCAATTATTTTAATTAAATGTAGTGCCAATTATTCCATTGAAAAGTAAGATAACCATGAAGTTTGATATTACTAAGGGTAGTGAAAACAAAAACTCATTTTTTCCAAAAATTAACAAGAAAAAATTCGACACTATTTTTGAATCATACCTTTATATCCGAAACAATTCCTTGCATTATAATCTTTTATATTCCTTAATGGTTTATTTAATCTTAAATGAATATTTAATTAGGAATTTGAATTTTGAAATTTTTAACCATTTATATAATTCGATATAAATATGAAACAATGAAAATGTAAAGAATCAAATTCTTACCTGTTACCTTTGACAACAATGAAAACTTTTATTCTCAGGGTTAAGTGTTCTTCGTGGAAGATTGTTCGGTAAGGAGAAAATTTCTGTCAAAAAACACAAAGTTTCAGTTTTTAAAGAATCCGTTTCTCGAAATATCTTTCTTTTCAAAACAGAAAAGGAACTAAAGTTATCTTCCCGACAATGAAGCACAAACAAGCCTTCTGGAACAACTTGCACGTCTCTGAGTTCAGAAAAAACTTTCCGGCCGAAAGTTCCCCATCGCAGAGGCCTGTTCTAGCAGTGCGTTCTATGCGAGGGCTGAGTTGCCTTCTATTTTCAGCGCCCTGGATTGGCGGTTTAAGTAGATTGGTGCACGCCTCTCCATAGGCTCAGGCCATCTTGCGGGCTCCGCTATAAGTAGTCGTGGACAATTTCTTCCTTTCTTTTAGTGAAAGAAATGGTATACAATAATTTACCGACATGGCCTTGTGCTAAGAGTGCTTTATTTCTGAAATAAAAAAAAAAGATCTTTGTAAACACATTTTAAAAAACATTGTAAATAGTTAAACAGCGATTCTGATATTCGATTTACAGAATACCTGCCTTTAGTTTCAGTTATAGTTCAATTAAATGATGAAATTAATGATTTTTCAAAAGCACAGTGCACGTAGGAGGCATTATAATAAGTATAACAATTTGGAAGAAGTAAAATTTCGAAAAGTCGAAAATTAACATTAATGAAGTTTATCAATTATGTTATTCTTTATTTTTCTTCGATAATCAGGGAAAATTGACCATAAGGAAAATACAAGGCTTGACTGTGTTTAGTTAAAACTGTAAATGACTTAAAGAAAAGAGGCTTACTTGAAAATGTAAACCGGTGATGAAATATTGAAAAACGTACATAAGTTTGATTACCATATAAAAAATTTAAAAAAATTCATATAATAAATAAATTTTAAATCATTCACAATCTAAAGCAATTTAAAAGTACAATATTTTATACAATTTATAAAATTCTGATTGCGAGTTTTCTTATGACACTCTCGAAAACAATTTAATTAAAGAAAAAAACCATCATAATAACAGACTATACTATAAAACATAAATTGTAAATTTTCGACTACTCTTGGCTGTGAATTTTGAAATGCTTCTAAAAATTTTGAAGCACAATTTCATAAATAAAACAAAGATATTTTAGTATAAAATCACAAACAAGTGAGCTTTCTTCGTAAAAAAGCTAACAAATAGAATAAATACATAAATATAAAATGCCTAAATCTGGCTTTTTTATTATGTCATTATTGCATGCGTTGACCCTCTTCTCTAAGTAAAAATGTTAACTATTATAAATATCAGCATTATTCAAAAACTTTTTTTGCAACAGAATCCAAAAAATTAACTTCTTAACTATTTTGTTTCCTTTGTAATCATATTATATCATACGTTAAGTTCAGATAATGCGCTACACTAGTGATTCAACTAAGAATCAATAGAACTCTTGAGGTTTCAGGGGACTATGTATAATTTTTCCCTGTAATTATAGCGTTTTGAATGATTTATTCTAGATCATAATTTTGAGTAGCGATAATCAATTGTAGATATGATATACGTCCTCTAAGTTTAAAAGGGTTTATATTTAATTTTATAAATATTGTATGAGCTGTCAAGAGACAAGAATTAATGTCTTATATCATAAATAATGGAATGATAACGAACAACATTAATTAGCATTACATGTCAGCAATTTGTTAAATAGTTCTGAATATCTTCACAACTTTCTTAAAAATAATTTATGAATCTAAGCAGTCTTTGTTTTAATTGTCAATGATCTATATCACTTGTTACTATTTTATTTAACCTATATTTAAAACTGAAAGTAGCTTAATTTCAAAACAAATTTTTATAGTCTCAAAGGCATGTAGACACGTGCAGCAAAATACCATCATCTATTGATATCTAACAATAATAATTATTCAAAATAAAAATAAAAGAAAGAAAAAATATTCTATGATTAAAAAAATATCCTAATTTATATCTATACTTATAATAAAGCTCTCTCTCTGTGTGTGTGTGTTGGCGTTCTGCAGGCAGAGCATTCGAACTATAGCCATTAAATTTGGCGAAAGTTTACCCTCGGGATTGAGAATGTTCACCTCGGAGCTATATTTTTATTTTTCATTTAAATTTTACTCAATTGAAAACTAAGTGAATGTCATTTTTTTTTTCGATGTCAACCCACCAAAAGAAGTTTTACATCAAGTTGAAGTTCAAAAAATTATATTTTTAATAATGTCTATGTTTTAACTTGAAAATTAAGTTTCTATTTTTAATGAATTTAAAAAAATATTTTAATTATAAAAATCGGAATGCCTTTAATCTATTTCTATAAAAAAATCGCGATTTTATTTGGTGAGTGTAAAAGTTCAACCCGTTTTTAGATATGCTAATTTGCAATGGAATTGATGTCACACATGACATTGCAATGACGCAAATCGTCAGCCAATCAATTTAATTAAAAAAAGTTGCGAAATAACAGATTAAAACAAAGGCATATCCCATAAAGTTTTTTAGAAAGTATTAATAAAAACTATTTGAAATTTTTAATTACCATGGTAAATGTTTACAACAAAGGAAATTGATAATCCACACTATTACTGCATTTCATATTTATGTACTTTGATAGAAAAAATTGACATTCTATGGATATGGAATCGTTATCCCATGTTAATACATACAAAAGAGAGCAATATAGATAAGTATGTTCAATTATAATAATTATATAGATAAATAGAATTTCTAAAATTTTCAAAAATGAATTTAGTAAATCTATAGAGCATCTAAAATTACTAAATCAGTATGAAAGCAAAATGAAGAGTGGTCTTTTAATCTGTTCACGTACAGAGTTAGATAAGTTATTATTAATTTTTTTCACCTTTGTTTCACAGAATTTTTTTGTTTTGTTTACTAAATAAACTAATAAAGTTTTATAAAAAATATATATAGAAAGAAATACTGTGAAAGAAATCTCCATAGGATCTTTATCATAAATATAGAAGAATTATTTCGGTTTATTAAATATTCAACTGAAATTTTGGCTCAGTAAAATAAATGCATGTTTACATGATTCGTATTAAAAATGAATTGTCAGTTTAAATTGAATGTTCCATATTAATTTTGTAGGAGAAATGATTGTGTAATATGCCAGGGAAAGTTCTAGTTAGATGTTATGTCAATTTACTCATTCCATAATTTATCATCTATATCTATACTTATAATAAAGCTCAATGTGTGTGTTTGTGTGTATGTTGGCGCTCTACAGGCCAGATCATTCAACCTACAGCTACCAAATTTGGCACGTGTATACCTTGGAGGCCGGGAATGTGTACCTGGGGGTTATTTTTTCGAATTTCTAACTATAAATTTTTTATTTAAACATTAAGCGAAATTTTGACGTGTTTCTGCTATAATTTCCGAAAATATTACCGCACAAAAAAGATATTTACATGAAGTTAAAGATCAAAAATTTATCTTTTAAATGATACTAATGTTTTAATCTTAAAATTAAATTTCTATTTTTAATGAATTTTTAAATAAATATTTTAACTATGTTTTTCAATAATTTTTTTCGTCAAAAATAAAAATGAGGATTAAGCACGTTTCGCATTCATGAGAAAAAAATAGCTTTTTTCAAAGTGTTGCCATCACATTGATTAAAGCTCCAATTAAAAATAAATTAAATCTTTTTGGAAATGAAATCTGCAAAAAATAATTTTCGGCACGTGTTTGTAGGAAATGAAACAAATATGAAATATTATTTTTTCTAAAAAATAAATTCAAGAAAAATTATTTTATGATCTTTTACACCCTCTATACAGGGTGTTTATTTAGTCCCAGACCCATTTTGATGTTTAATGACTCATAAAATAATGAAGATATAAACAAACTTATGGCATTTATTGATGGAATAACTCATATATTTTCCTTTTTAGGTTTGAATATTTTTACTTTTGTACATATCGTCTGCGCGTGTGGTTAATTTCAGATAATTTTATTTTCCAGTCTAAATATCTGTACTTTTCTAAATATCGTCTGCTTATTCCTTGCATTTTTCTCTTTTGTTTTTGGCAACTATTGAAATGTTATGTTTACTTTTGATGCGTTTGTTCTATGTAGTACTTTTATATGTGATGTTTCATTCGAGCGTAAGGAGAATGCATACACCGCAAGAGAAAGCACAGATTTTATGGTGGTCATAGAGTTAATTTCCAATCAACTAAATCACTGACTTTTAAGAGTTAATTTCCAATCACTTAAACCGACTGATTTATGAAAATTTGAATATCCCTATTCAATAAAAAAAGGATAATTTTAGATTTTCCATCGATCGCTTCAAAGAAAATACGCCAATACGCTCGCAGGTTTCTCAAGATTAATTGGCCTAAAATTATGAAAATGTTGAATTTTTCTAAATTTTTAGCATTTAAAACTTAATAAATAAGTCTTAGTTGATCGTGGAAAATAGAAACATTCATTCATTTATTTAAAATTTGTTGTGTCCAGAATATTTCTCAGAATATGATACCTTACTGTATTAAATTTAGACTTCATGATTTTTGAAATATATTTATAGGCAGGAACAAAAAATTATTATTGATTTCATTTCAATCCTTTTGAAAGCAAAACTAAAAACTGAATCTAAGCTGAATCTGAGAAGTTTTTGTTAAATTATTGTTTGAGATATTATATAAATTATAAAAAATATTTTGTAGTTCATATAAGACTTAAATACCGAGCGATTCTGTTAGCAATACTCATATTCAATAATAATAATAATAAATAAAATCAATAAAGATGATAAATAAAATAAAACGCTTGGTTTTTAAAAAAATATCTTAATATTAATTACAATTTCATCATTTACATTTTAAATTAAAGTTGAGGTTTTACGGGAAATGACAACAAATTAGCAAAATATATATAGTAAATTGAACGAAACGATCTAAACAGTATAAGTTTGGTATGGCTATCAAAATTTGAAGATTAAAAAGGTTTTGTTTGAGAATCCTTTAAGAGACCAGTTACTTTAAATATTTAATTGAAAATTGTAGCGAGCGGTAATACTGGCGGACCGGCTGGTCGCCAAAGGCGGCTAGTAACTTATATAACATCTAATTAAAATAAACATAATTTAATAAATTTAATTTATACTTTAGCTTTTAATCTCAACGAAATTCTAACTTTACAAATAAGCTAATCATGCGTTCTTTTCATTTAAAATTCTGCTTAGCAATTAATTAGCAATCTGTTAATTTAAAAAATGCAATAAGCAAATATTTAAGATAATTACATTCTAAGTAATATTAAATAATTTCAAAATTCACCTAATCTTCTAATTTCTAAAAAGGAAGAATTGCAGAATTGGAAAGAAATATAGGAAATAAAAGGAAAAAATACAGAAAGTATAAAAATAAAAAGGAATTTACTTACATAAAATCTTTGCTTGGTTTCAGCTTTGCTCTACAATACTACCTGGCTTTGAGTAGTTAATGCTTTCCATTTAGAATCAGAATTTTATATTAATTTAAAACGATCCAGAGAAAGAAGAACAAGAGCAAATCATTTTTGAAAAAATATAAAAAGCATTGATTAAAACAGGATCATATATAAATAAAAGAATTACTGAAACAAATATTTAACAAGCGATATGTTCTCTTTCAATATCTCAAAGTCTAAGCAAACGACTTTTTTTTTATCGTTTTCTTATAGAGTTGTTAGCTTAGAATCAACATTGCATGTAAAACAGAATGATAATGCAATTAATAAAAAATATTTTTCTTTCCATCTTTTTTATGAAAAAATAATTTCTTCTCTTCAGAAGATGTTTTATCAATAAAATTAAAATGAAATAAACAAAAAAATTTATACAGAACTCATGAATTAATAATTACGTAACTCATCTCTTGAATTAATAATTACGCTTTCAAATATTTTTGCTTTATTTCTTCTTTGATATGTATAATATAAACTCTTAACATCTAGTGTGTTTGAGATTTACATTTTCTTTATCCCCTTCTCTCTTTTTTTACACACTTTTTAGAGGGGGAAGAATATTATTGTTACATTAGTGATGTAACAATGGTTTACACATTTTTATTTCAATACTGATGAAAGCAGGTATATCATAAACATAGAATAAATGATTAAACAAGTTATATGAAAAACTTTTTTTCTTCTGTCGAAGAAATTGGGCTTCTGAGAAAAAATAGTGGATTTTCCTTTCTTCTTCTTTCTTTTTTTTCTCCTTTCTTTCTTTCTTCACTGAAAAAATTGGTGGCTCCATCATGGCGGCTCTCCGATTGCCCATAATGTCTGTCCTACTTTGTTTAAAGAATCATTGCAAAGTCTTATTTTTCAAGTAGTACAAGCAATAAAATTTTATTTCGGCTTATCAACATGTATCTTTTCTAAAAGTCGGAAATAAAATAATTTCTCATTTATTTTCAAGGAAGGGACATTTTGTCACGTGATGAATATCAGAATAAAAGCATTTTATTTATTCCTCAGAAATAAGTCAAATCATTTTCAATAAATAATTCAGAAAATATCAATGTCGTAAAATGTTTGGATATTCTTATATTTCTTGAGTAAGGCATTTGAGGAAATTAAAATCATTCTTATTCTTCATTCATTCAAAACATTCTCATTCTTCATTCATTCGAATTATTCTCATTCTTCATTCATTCAAATAATTCTCATTCTTCATTCATTCAAATCATTCTCATTCTTCATTCACGACTAGTGGCTACTTGCAACTGGTTAGCTGAGATTAATGGTAGCCAAAATTTTTAATTAAATATTTTATGTAGCATGATATTTATGGGTTCTTCAACAAAATATTTGTAAACAAATTTTGATAATTATATAATTTAGACTATTGTAGAAACTTAAAACATTATGTTCATTGTCCACTGCATCCCCCCCCTTTTTGTCATTAGTTTTAAAATTTAAACTTAAATTGGAAACGGAAGTGATCAAATTTCAACTAATACATTTTTGCATCTTGTTTTGTTTTTTTTAATTTTAAATGCAGAAAGTAAAGATATTCAGCACTTAATTATTATGCATACAACAGAATATTTTTTAAACTTTATTCAATTTCTCAAATATATATGATTTTCAAAAATTTCTCTGAATCACCATAAAATTCAATTTTTAATTTTACTTTCAAATATATTTAAATTAATGTAAATAATAATATTTTATTTTGTATCAGTAAATAAATATATTTCTGAAGATCAAATATTATACAATGCTATGAATCATAAAATATTTTTCCAGAAAAATATTTTTTACATTCTAACTTTTAAATTAAAAAAAAGGTTCAATCTGTGCAACCAATATCTCTGAGTTATGAGGAATATCATTATTTTAGAGCAATCGACAATTTCATTATTTTAGGCCAATCAGACATGGCGGAATTCTGGGTGTTGATTGGCATATCTTCATCCAGACAATCAATGGAGAGGTCTAAAATCGCGTAATTTTACAACATAGGAATTTTCACATTTTTATAACTGAAATTAGATTTTGTCTCAAGAGAGTATCTTAAACCTTAAACTAGCTACTTCGATCCGCTCAAAGGCACATGGAAAAATCCGAATGACCGGACCTCCGCAACAGCAACACTGGCGGGAAATGTGGTTGAGATCTAAGGACCATTACCAGCCACAGTACAACTCTTATCTTGGTAAGCACGTCTCGCCATCGATAGAAGAAGCTAGACCCTCATCTTTTTGTGTACCCATCAGAGTGACGAGAACCAAACACCATACCGGAAGCTTCGCACTAACAATTACGAGGTGCTCCCTAAAGGGACTCTCAAACTAAAATATATTTTTTATTAGAAACTCAAGAATATTTTATTAAATATGACTCATAGGAATGAGAATTGATATAAAAAAATGGAATTCTGCAATTCATCATAATATTTACTTACACTTAAGCAAAACTATTTTTATGAATATATATAAGAGAATATTAATGAAAAAGTATACTAGGAAGTCTAGTAATAATACGTATACTTTTTATATTAACATTCAATACCCAAAGATATTGCTTTTTAATTTTTTCAGTGTAAGGCTCATAGGCTGTAATTCCAAAACCCATAAACGTGAATCACGTTGTAGAAAAACTTCGTTACTTAAATTACGCATTAAATAATTATGTACTACTGTATTAAATGACATGTGTAAATGTTGAAATGTATAAGGCTCACAGGTTGTAATTCCAAAACCCATAAACGTGAATCACGTTTTAGAAAAATCTCATTACTTAAATTACGTATTATCTAATTATGTATTACTGTATTAAATGACATGTGTAAATGTTTGAAACTTTGGATTATCACCTTAAAGGATAGATACATATTTTTATCAACTGTTTTCATCGAGATATGAAAAATATTCTACGAAAAGATTTGACTTTTTTATTGCTTTTGAAAAATTTTAAGGAATATGATCTGCCATGATACATAACATATTATCATAACTCAAATATTTAATTCTTTTTACTATAAATATTAAAAGGAGTTTTAATTCAATTTATAAGATTTTTATTAAAGAAGGGAAACCAATCTTGTAAAATTACTTACTGGAAAAAAATAATTTTGAACATTACTTTGATTACAGAAACGTTCCTCTGCTCAAAGAAATTTGCTCATGAAAAAAGAGCAGTGAAAAAGACATTAAATCTACAATTTAAATTAAATGTAGTAGTAATAAAAATTTGTTATTATAGCATTTCTAAAGAGTTTGGGGAAAAAGTATGACACAGTTGAGTGCTTTTCAAGTTAAGAGATGCAGAAAATCGAAACTATCTGAGTTTTTCTGATCAGAATTTAGAATACTTCTTTTAGAAAACGAAATTTTTATAATATGTATTACAGAATTTTGTAGATAAAATAATCTTTATCTTAAATGCAACACTGCAAATCACTATACAGAATGCATGTTTCTGTTGAACAATTCTTATTTTCACATTCATTCTTCTTTTGGCATCTCGAAAATATTTTTGTCTCTAGAGAAAATTATTTGGAGTTGTGCTGTCTTAACTTTCTAAAAACTAAAAAAAAAGCAATTAAAAAAACTTTTGATTTGTGTACGAAATTGCCGAAATTTTTCAGTTTAACTATTTCTTTAAATCTTGAAATCCATATTTCTCAACCTCATTATCAGGTGCATCACTGGTACAAAATCAAATTATTTGCAAATTTATTATTAACTGATAATTAAACTATAAAAATATTAAAATGTAATATTTCAATCAAAAAACTTAAGAAGACTTCAAAACAAGCCAAATTAAATTGAAGACTTTAAAACTATTATTAATCGATGGAACTTTAATTTAGTTGATCCATTTTTTTTTCAGATGATATTCATTCTTTTTCATATTGATCAACATTTTTAAAATTAACGATATTTCTCTTTAAATTTACTATCAATTTTATCCTATACTTTTATTTCACTTGATTTTTCTCTTTGTAAATTGAAGCAGAATTCTCAAATTTATATTTTACTCTTTTTGAAGAGTGTTATATTTTTGAAATTTTAGGAGCTATTACTAAACTAATTTGTTTATAATCAATAACAATGAGATATTTTAATTTCAGTAGAACTTAATTATTAGAAAATCATTAAATTTAATTACATTTTGATTTGGTTACATTTGAATTTCATAAAAAAACTATTAGAAAATTCTGCAATTTTTTTTACAAAGAATCAAAAAATAAAGCCTGAAAAGTAAAAGAAAATGAAAAATATTTTTAGCACGATAACATAATGTTTTAAAAAATTACTTTCATTGCTTAATTTATTAATGCTTTTATTTTATTTATTAATACTTTTATTTATGTTTTAAGAAAAAAAATTATTTGTCACTCTCTGTATCTCTGTCTTAAAAATAAGATTTTCCTTTACACAACAAAACGGTAACAGATTAGCAATAATTATTTAATTTTTGCATTTGAAAAAAAGAATGAATGTCATTGCACTTACTCGAACCTGGGCTGTGATGTCGCGTTCTTTTTCTTGTTAGAAAAACGCATAGTGAATTTCAGAATTAAAATGGTACGCGGATTTAATCTGTTAAAAATTTATGAATTGACTCTTCTAAATTAAAAATTTCAAAGAAAATAAATTTCGATAATTTAAAAAATAAATGCTCGTTGTAAAATATTAATTTAATATCCTGAAAAAATCAGTAATCATGCTTTATTTAAAATTTTATGCATTCTTTTATAGGAAAAGTAGCTAAATATTTTTTCTCAATGTATATTATTAATAATATTATCATAACGTGTTTTTAATTCATTAAAAACAATTGCTTACTACTGTTAAAAAAAAGCAATTTTCTGTGAGAAAACATCAAAAAAAAGAAACAATGCTTTTAAATCAGTACTAAAAAAAGCGATTTTGTGAAAAGAATACTTTAAAATAAACAATGCTTATTAATTGCTTCTTTAAAATGTCCTACTTTTTATATTTATTTTTAAGTTTTACTGTAATATAACTTAAGAAATAATCTTTTGTTTATGCAAAAAGTACAAAATATTTAAATATTTAAATGAGCACAAATTTCTCTTCTTTAACCAATACTTCAATTAATTATTCATTTCACATAACTACTTGTTGATTCTTTTGAGAAAGGAGAAAATTTTCGCCAAACAATGAGCACTGAATCGCCAAATTAGCGCATCCTTTTCCGGAGTGTTTTTGTTTCTGGAGGCGGAAATTGAGAACGGCGTATGTGCGAAAGGAACAGAATTTACTATTTCCCTTATTCAGGTGGGCAAAGACCGGTTTCTCCTTTGTTCTTGGGGGATCCGAAACTGAAATAAAAGAATTTAGAGGAAAACGCAATTTATTCGTTCTGTAGCTTCTTATTTCGTATTCAAGAGGACTTGGTTTCTGTGTTAAAAAAAAAATATTCTCACATTTTCACAAATTTTAGCTGTACATTCTCATAGCTTTTTCTTCTCTTAGAAGAACAATTTTCTTGAATTTAATCCAATCAATATATTTATCTGATTTCTCTTATATTCACTCTTTGAGGAATTCTTCTTCTTTTTTTAATGTTATCTTCCCATTCAATTTTCACAATTTTCAATAGTTCAAGTGAAAAATAAAATAAGCAAGTAATTTCTGATAATTTTACCTTTTTTAGTAGATCAGTTCAATTTTAGCACTAAGAACATAGAAGTTTTCTAAAAGTGATTGCAAATAAAATAAACTGCCAATTATCTGCGGATATTGATCTCAAAAAGATTTTTAAAATCATCAAGCGGAGTCGTCATTCATAGACAACATAGCCCCTTCATTTCTGATCTTCTTCTATCCATCCGATGAACAAAAAGAAGGGAGAGTATAATACAGGAACGAGGAGACAAATCCTCGAAAGTCATAGTAGTCCGCAAGCGTGAAAGCCCTGTTTCCCTATTTCCACGTGAATTGACGCAATATATGATGTTTTGTGCTTCATAATATAATGGAGAAAAATGATAGCAATAAGGGAAATATATGAATTATTAATTAGGATACAGGCTACATCAAAAATATTAATAAAAAAGTTATAAATTCCATTTGAAAATGTATATAGAATATGGAGTGTGACCACCGTGCATTGCTATACAAGCTTTACAAGGAACCTTCATACTATTAATGAGGGTGTCGAGAAGCTTGCGACAATAAATCAGATTCCTCTAAAGGCGCAGTCTTTAATTAGGGTTATGTTTATTCGCATAATGTTTTATTCCTAAAAATGGAGAAGGATGACGTCGTACAATGTCATTTCCTAACACATTATATTGGATTGAGATCCCGAAACTTCCTAAACAAATTAATATGGCAAAACCCCTCTTCTTCAAGAAAATCATCTATGATGTGAATTCTGACTAGCCTCAAATTATCGTTCATAAAAAAATCCGGTTTTGCAGCCTTTTTGAAAAACTCACTGAATGTCTCGCCCTTATGGATAAAATCTCACTCAGATTTTAAAGATCTCATCTCTATAGTTCTGTGTACTGACATCACTCACTTCAGAGATCTACAGCATTTTACGACTCCCCAAAATGATTTCGACCCAGACAAGGAGTCCTCAGGCACGAAAATAGCACTTTACCTCACTTATGAGGAATGATAGTGAGTTTCAGTTTCTCTCCAAAGTTGAAGACTCGTTGATAATAATTTTAAAAAAACTAAGCTAATGAGAAAAAACTCAACTTATTAATGAAAAGAAAATTCCCGCCTCCCTCCATTATTGGCGTATCCATGATCCAAAGAATGATGTGCTCGGCTCCATGACAAATGAACTATCATGTGTAATACGCTCAGAGCTTTATACTTTTCTGAATGTTTGACATCAAGTGCACTTTCTATTCGGCGTCTATGTACTATTTGCACGAAAATTCTTCTCCCAATGTCAGATTTTATATGTCTTTGTCATATTTTATATCTTTCCAAAAAATGTGAAAACATTCTGAAAGGACTTAATCGTGTCTCTTGCAACACCTTTGGATTGAAATCCATTGTTATTGGTATGATCTACAAACAGGGAATTGTTCCTTTTGTGTGCTATGCCTCTAGAGTTTGGGGTAATATTTTGAAAAAAAAAGATTAACTGCCGAAATCTTTGTAGAATTCAAAGAAGAATTTTATTTAGAATTATACGTGGCTACAGAACTGTAAGTTACGAAGCCTGCTTTGTCATTGCGAGGTTTCCCCCAATTGACCTTTTCGTCCTGCGAAATAAAGATTTCAAAGATAATGTTGTAAAAATTACCCAAGATTCCAAAGTATTTTTTTTTCAATCTTCCACATCCTGCTGTAGTGGGTTTTACTGATGGCAGTAAACTCAACCACCGTGTTGGACTTGCTTTTGTAGTATTTCAAGACGCAGTTGAAATAGAACCCTTTATGTTTAGAATTCCTGATGAGTGTAGTGTGTTCCAAGCAGAATTGCTGTGCCTCAGTAACCCGCTCGAATGGATCGTAAACCACTCTACTCTGTCATCCAGGTTCCTTATTTGTACTGATTCTCTCTCATCCTTTTGATTAGTAATGTTTCTTTTTGCAACAAAATTGTAGTAAATTTTCAAATCACTCTTCACCAGCCTAAAGCAACAGGAATTAGTGTCTGTTTTTCTCATGTCCGAGGTCATTCTGGCATTTTAGGGAATGAAAGAGCCGACTGGCTTGCAAAGCAAGCTACAAAACTAAACATCATTGATCCTGTGAGCATCCCCAAATCTCACATTTGTAATGAGAATCACAAAAAGACCATTCTCTTATGGAACGAGCTGTACCAAAATTCGTCAACTACCTCTTTAACCTAATTATTTTTCCCCACAATTTCTCAAAGGTTGAATAACAAGCATTTTTTCAGTGATTTTCACCTAGCAAAATTTCTTACTGGACACGATAATTTCAATTATTATCTCAAGAAATTTGGATTATTGAACACTGATCTGTGCTCTTGCAGCCTGGGTGGAGTTCAAAACGTCGAACACTTGCTTTTTGATTGCTCCAAACTTACTGAAGGGAGAAGAGATTTTATTGTGAATGTCGGTGCCTGTAATATTAAGTTTCCACCTCCGCTTCATGTTTTGGTCGACCACAAAATGGCTTTCTTCTCATTCTGTAAATTTATTGCCTTTACTGCTTCAATTTTTAATTAGCTTTGTTGTTTATTTTTTCCTGTTGCTTTTATCCTTATTTTTATATGTACATATTTTTATCTATGTATATAGTTGTTTCTACTTACTTCTTTAAGCCTTGTGCTGTACTTTGTGGTGCATAAGGATTGACTTATTATTAATAATAATAAAAAAAGATGCATCAAAAAGGTCAAGTAAACAATGTAGTTACTGTCTGCCTATGAATCCGAGAACCCAATGCCAATCAATCCTGTGAAAAAGTCATTACACTTGGGCAGCGTTTACCGGGTCTCCTATTGATAATATAACATGTTTGGAATTGATTGGAATTCACAACATGAATGCCATCTTTGGTGCTGCTTGGAACCATCGAACGACATCTTGCTTCGCTTGAATGTTGCCAATGGCTCTCTACTCAATTGAATCGTTTAAATGATTATAAGAACTCATTTTCACCTCAAATAGTAACAGGTGTAATTAATGTATTTTAATGCAATTTTTTACATTACAACTGCCCAAAATTACAGATGCTGCGATGAACGAATTTCACATATCTGCCAGAAAATTCTACTAAACATCATTTATTCAAATCGAGTTGCTCACATTATACAATCAGTTCTTCCATATATATGCAATGCAAATTTTATCAGTTTTAGTGGTAGCAGTTTTAAATAACAGAGGAAAATAAGTTTGCTATTTTAATTTTAGACATGAATGCGTGTGAGAGCGGTAACTCAAAAACAGAACAATCTAAATTAGTTGCAATTTTGACTCGAAATCGCATATATATATATATATGAAATTTTTATCCACTCGGTCGACGAGAAGTCAAAACGTAATCTCAAATTACTTCAGTACATTACGAAGCTAAACACAAACAGGTCCGTATTGTGGTAGTATATGAGAAATTCTAAATATGGATTATATTTTTTTCGGATACTGAAATTTATTTCTATTTTATTAGCAAAAAAGCCAAAGTATAACTTAATTTAAATTTATTTAAATCAGCATTTTTACTAGAATTATTCATGATACATATTTTTTTACATTATTAATATAATCTCTCTTGTGAGCAAGATCTTAAAAACCATCTTCAAAATGTTGGGTTAATTGTTAAAAAGTATGCTTAAGCGTCTGCAGTTTGCATTTAAAAATGAACCATTTGCCAATCATCACATAACAAATTAAACATGATATGAGAAATAATTTTTAAAATTTTAACAATAGAATTTTTCTAAAACGTTTAATGTCTAGTTTACTATAGCTTAAAGTATATTTTTCACAGTCCCTACTCTATTACATAATCGCATAAAAGTTATGTAAGATTAATAATCGTGATGAAACGTTGGATTATTTTAATTAATGTGTCTTGGAATTATTTTCTATAAAAACAGTCTCACTAATTTAAAAAAAACTTTTACACTATAATTTTCATTATCATACGCTAATTTATTAGGTTTTAGCTCTCAATTAAAAAAATTACTGACATGATGTGTTTGTTGCTGTCTGTTGAATTTACGTCACTCAAAACTAGTTACCTATATGGAATGAACAAGATAATAAGAGAAGACAGCAAGTTTATTCTACAAAATTTTGAGAGATATTAGGAATTATCGTGAGATTTTTAAGCTCTTTCCTCTAACTAGAAAGATTTTTCAATTTCATGTTTATTAAATAAAAGTTTTATCTTAAGATTAAAATCTTTCTGGAAAATAATTACATGCCTATGTATACTTTCAGTTCAAAAAAAAGTTTTATGATTAAATCCTTTATATATAAGAGATGTGTTCTTAAGTCTTCTTCTGAGTACAAATGAATAATTATTTTGAAAGAAAAAGAGTATTGAGAATAATGCTATATAATTTTTACTATGGAATAATCGTGTTTTAATTTTTCTTTGTCCAAAAGTTAGTGGAATTCGTGCAGAAATAGGGATTTTACATTATTATAAAAATGGCATCAATGTCAAATCCATTATTGGTACTGTGAATTCAAATACATCATTGCCTTTTATTGTCAGTTTTGGGGTTAAATAAGGAAAACATGTTTACGCCACCTATTGAAAATACTTATGAACTCAAATTTAGATTCCCGGATGCTATGTCTAATGTGATGCTTAAAGTTACAAGGGGTGGGCAAATGAAAAGGTACGAAATTTTGTAACAACGTACCCGTTAACATATTTGCCTATGCCACTATAGGAGAACGTAGCGAGACATTCAGTGCTGCGCTTTGAGTCTCTGTCGTAGATCGGAGCATGCGCAGACGTCCGCATGGGCAGGAGAGAGAGCAGAGGCTCTTATAAAGAGTGCCGTTCAATTGATATTGCAGTGCACTACTTGTTGAATTTCTCAAGCATAGAAGAACCATTAACTCCAATGTGTACTGTAAGACATTCCGAAGATTACGCAGGTCCATCAAGAACAAAAGACCGGGGCTACTCACGGAAGGTGTGGTTTGCTCCATGATGACGTCTACAGTCTCCAGGGTCACACACGCGGAAGTGGCCAAGTTCAAGTGGAAGCGGCTTGACCATCTGCTCTACAGCCCGGACATGTCTCCCTGCAATTTTCATGTATTTGATCTCCTGAAGAAACATCTGAAAGGGAAGCGCTTCAACTCGGACAGATAACTCAAGGACGCTGTGAAGGACTGGGTTTCGTCACGGTCACAGGAATCCTGGTAACAAGAAATCCTTCGGCTCGTTAATCAATTGGATCATTATGCTCAGGTCTATGATGTATACTTCGAATAAAGTCTTCATTTATACGTACAGTTCCGTTTCGTACTTTTTCATTTGTAGACACCCTTGTAGATAAATCTTAGCGATAAATGGAATACTGTCTTGACATTTTTTGAGCTATCAAGGTAGATTCACACTGAAATTTACTTTCTTGTGATTTTATCAAACACTTTATAAACGTCTTTATAATATATCGAAAGAACCTTATACCAAATTACAATTACTTCACACTTTACAATACTTTACTTTTCTTACAATAACTTTTTTGTAGTTGGGAAAAGACTTTGGGACCTGTGCAACTGCACTACTTATTCGACATAGAATCTATAAATTCTAATGTATGATTTATTCAGCGAATACAAGAATTCATGTTTTCTAGTCTTGAACTTGTTACGATTTAATGATATTTTAATCATTAAGAAAGCTTTCATTTAGAAATAGAATGTAGAATCTGTTTCCTTGAAGTCAATAGAAAATTGAAAGCATATTTTTGATACCTAATTTTAGTTAAATATATTTACAAGGATACTTTTTCTCCATCAATACCAGTGTAAAGAGTATAAAAATTTCCGAGTTCAAAATTTCTCTGCATATAACAGCAAGTTGTTTAAGCTATGTTGTGGCATTAGGTACATTTTTCGCTTGCTCAAAACTGACAGTGAATACTGAAGTTAACTTTTCTAGCTGATTTCGATATATATTATGTGAGCTGATATCCTTCAGGAAATCCAATCCAATCCGTGATTAAAACAATTAGAAATTGCAAGAAAATTGGATTTTTAGATTAGCTAAACTCTGACAAAAATAAAAGCAGACGCATTACTCAGTCGATTGTGCGGAAAAAGAATCTGGAAATAAAAATTGAAATTTGGCCCTAGCTTCCCAAATTTCAAAAATGTATTCTCGATATATGCATATAATATGCATTGTGCAAGTTGTTATCTCTGCCTTGATTTTATTTTTGTGATCATAGACCAAATGTATAATTTCTGTATTTCTGATTATATAAAAAAGCTCTTTGAAGTAAGGTATTCATTCATGTTATGGCATTTTTGGAAACAGAATATATAATTATATAGAAAATCTTTGTAGCAAAAAATAATATCACAATTCTATAAAAAAGTTTTTAAAAAACTAAATTTTTTTATACGTTTAACTGTTTGCTATAGTTATAATAGTAACAATATAAACGCATTCTAACGATTATAACAGAAAAAGCTGTGACTTCCGTAAGAGATAAATTTACAGAAATAATATAATTTAAAAAATTGAGCTGACTCAGTTTTTGGGATTGCCGTACGTATACTGTGAATGTGTGGTTGCAGTATTGGGCAGCAATTTCAATATCAGTCAGAGATTGCATCATTCAAAATAAATTGTGTCATTTCTCTTAGACAAATACGACTTTATAAAGATATTAAAATTTAAATGTATGATTTCCTGTAATTAATTTGTGTATAAGTAAAATTCGGATACAGTGTCTCTAAAATATATTAAGGTTGTAAAAAAAACTATTGCATTTGTTTGAAATCCCAATAAAAGAGAAATATAATTCCACTCACAAAAACAACTTACAAATTGCACTTCGGTTGCAAATTTGTCGCCCAAGATAAAATATGATACCAACAAATATGTTACAATCATTGAGTAATGCTTACTTATAAGTGTTCAAATAAATCTTCTATGAAATTTGATTTTAAAAAATTTCGTTTCGTGAATCTAACACTAATTCCAGAAAAATAAGATTCGAAAAATATCATTTGAAAGTTTTTTATAAAATCAATGCAATTTTATAATGTCTTGGATAGCGAATTTTGAAATTTTTTAAAGGCTGCATAGCAATGTAAAAGAGCAAGTAGAATAAAATGAGAAGAGCACTTTAATTTTAAGTGGCTACGTTAACAAGTCGGAGTTTTGAGAAATTATGAGATATTTTGTTAATTAATATTCTTAATGTTTGAACAGGTTTGAACTTTAGAATTCTTTTTGTCTATTTTTTGAGAAGTTACATTGATTTTTATATTTCATTTACATAAGATTTAATGATTTTTTACAGCTTTAGATCCTATTTTCTCAAATTCTAATCGTTTAAATTTTCTTACGAAAAACCTCATAAATTAAAATCTAATGCATGTTTTGTGTTAAAATTTGAGATAACAATTTCACAATACGTTCTGCAATTTTTGAACTAGAAAATAAGTGATCTATTTATTTAGAAATATTCTATAGTTATTTTAATGCTTCAAAATATAAAAAAATGAAAATTTAAAATTTCGTGTTACCAGTAGAATATCTATATTTGAACAATGGATAGAAATACAGCTTATTTTTTAGTTCAGGAAAAGTATCTTCACATTTTTAAGCGAATCCTTTGGTAAAACTTTAAACTAGAAGATACTTGCCTTATGACTCTTTTTAGCAAAAAGAAGAAAAAAAACCTCTTCTTTCCAATGTTTAAAAAAATTACCATTTAACTTATATATTTTAGTTCCATAGATGTTTTTATCACTTTTGTATGCAAATATTCAAAAAATTATTATTTTCGAACATTTTACCAAAAAATACAAAATACTGAGTCGTATATCTTAATCTATTGAAGTATTTTTAAATCAAGCTACTTTTGTTAAATTGTTGATTCAATGTCCCTATTTTGCGTAGCAAATTGCTATTGAAAAAGTCATTTGCTTGTGCATTTCTTGTGTGTTTTTATGAGCATTACTTCAAAGCACTTATAAATATAATCGGTCACTTAACACGCGATTTCATCATTAACGATGATACGTCATCATTGGCTTAATAATTCTGTTTGGAATGGGTTAATGGCTTTCTTTGTGTTAAGTTCCATACAGTCCTTTTGTTTAGTTTTCTCCAAAATTGATTTTCTGATTTAATTAAGTAAGGTTTGGTTAGTTCAGTTGGACGGTTTGATAAATATTTCCTTTTATATCACATGGAAGATGCTGTCTCGTTGATTTAACAACACTAAGATAAGGCGTGTTTAACATGGCACATTTACAATTAATTCCAAGAATATCGATAATTAATGTAGACAACATTAGTTAAATAAAGCAACCCACTTTTTTATGTTATAGGTTATTTCATTTCGAAATACGAACTTTTTATTATCAGTTTTCTTTGTACCATATGTCATTTACAACTGAATTGCCTATGATTTGAAGGTTCTTCAAATAAGAAAAAAAAATATTATTTAACATACTTTTATTTTAGGGAAAAATTTGTTGAAGGTAGTATATTTTGAATTCTAAGAACATTTATCACATATAACTCGACAAGCTCACCACTTCCCAAATAAATTTTGGAATTCTTCCTAGAAATGCAAAAGATGTGGAGGCACAACAAGGAATTAGACAATATGATGTGATTGGTTATGGAAGATAAACGTTAATACTTTTGATTCCCATTTTTATTCAGCTAGATAAAATGTTTGATGGAATATAGGATTTGGTGACGTAAAAATCAGGTATTTACATTAAAATTAAAGTCTAGGAGGCATGTCCCAAAATCTCATGTAAATCTAGACAACGATCAAAAGAAATCAAAACTAGAAATAAAAAGATAAAATATAGCACTTTAAGATAGATTGAAGACGTCAAACAGAGAATGGTAGATGGATATTTTGGTATATGCTGACTAAATTCTGTACCCCTAATAATAATAATATAAATGCGTCTGCCTCGAATTCATCTGACAGCTTTTAATACTTTGAATATAATTTGAGTCACTAAATGAAGAAAAATAATTTTTGAAAATGTTTTCTCATGACTCATAGAGTCCATGACAAACAAAAGGAATTACAAAAAGGAAAGCCGGCGTCCTGGCATAGGGGTAGCGCGTCTTCCCCGTTATCTGGGCGTACTGGGTTCGATTTCTGGTTCGGGCATGGCTTTCTTCCTCTGTTCTATCTGTGAGTTGTGTGAATGCGTTTCCTGTAAAATAGGGTTGTGCAAGCGAATGAGTGATGCGTGAGTGGTGAAGTCGTACTTTTGACCTTATTTGGCGCTACTAAAACACGAGACGCACCCCCTATCGGCTTAAATCGCTGTCTTCGTAACAGCGGGCTGGTCTAAGTGCCATAAGAAACAACAACACAAAACGAAAATACTAAATATCAATTCTGGAATAATAAATTTGTATTTTTAACCCAACATTAATCTTAAGAACTGTATAAATATATATAACGGCGATTGCTTTAATAGATTTGAAATGTTTACTTTCATCACAATAATTTTCTTTTTCAATTACTAATTTGTAAAGTTTTACATTAAAGCTGATACATGTGGGATAGATTTAGCTCCATGCAATGGCAACACGTGATGGCCCTCGCTTTCCATTCTCCTTTCGTTATTTTAAGTGTTGTGCTCGCCCTAAATGTTGTGCCAGTCCCTTTACTTATTAAATTAAAATATTTTAAAAGATCAAATGCTTGTTATTATTCATTCTGAGATTCACACTTAAACCCACATACATACAAGATTGTCGGCGCTGTAAGAAAGCTAGTTTTCGATGCTATTTATAAAATATGAATTTAAATCTTTATTCTTGGAAGAAGCAGAAAGCTATCGTTCATAAAATGTCTTTTCTTAAAGGAGACCATTAAATCACATGGTCTCCTTAACAATGAATATCATCTGAATTTTATTGTGCCTCCTCAAGGGGCAACTTTAAGTATATTTCTATCGTAAAGTCATGGCATATATCAAAACAGAGCCGAAACAATCTAGATAATTCAGAAGATTTAATATAAAAGGTCTTTTTATGCACATTCATAATTTATTTTGAACCTAATATGTGAATGAATTGGTATCCAATTACGGTCATGGTTATAACGAAATAAGTTATTATGCAAGACGATTTAAAATTAATTAATCCAGCAAATATTTTCAAAGAAATTCGAATAGTAACATAATATTATGATAAAGAAAGACATAAAATAATATTATTGAATTAAATCATATCGATAATTACAGTAATGGGAGTCCACTAGCTTTCAATATCTTCAGAACTTTAAAATAGTACATTTAGATGATTAGAGATTTTAGTAAATCAATGATTTTACATTTTGTAAAATATATATTTTTTACTATCTGTTATAATATTTAAGCCAGAAGCTCTCACTTTCAATATTGCTCTAATGGTTTGTATTTTCTATCCTATAAGATAGTATTATAAATGTTAAAGTTACAATCACTTCCATCATTTGTTATAATTTTGGGGCATATATTCATAAATCTTATACACATTTTAGGGATCTAAAAATAGGAAAGAAATATGGTCTTAACTTTTGTGTGATTAAGGCTGTATATATGACAAAAAAAACCTTTTATGAGATAATTCTCAGAAGAAAATCAACAACAATCTTAAACTCTATTATCAAAAATAATACATACAAATTTTGATAGAAAAAGTTTTATCCCCTTAAGCTTCGAAAATTAAAATTAGATTATAATTAAACACCATTAATAACAATTAACACTGAAATGCTCTTTTCAAGAAAGCCATAACATGGCATCTTAAGGCTTGAAGAGACTGTCTTTCTCATTCCAAAATGTACGCACAAACACCCAAGCAAATCATTCTTCGAGTTCAAATTCTGACATTCGAAATCCAAACATTTTGCGAGACCTGCATCAAAGAACTCCCACACCCTATTTATCTTTGCGGGAATTAAATTTCGCTGCCATCTCGTTTAAATCGCATCTAGATGAAGATTAAGTTCCTCCGCTAAAAGATTAACCCCTGTTTGTTAGGACCGACATTACGCCGGAGGGTCGTGTGTCTTACCTAATCGCCAATTAGCGTCCAGCATTGGAGTTCGGCGGAGGGATGATATCGAAACTGTCCGGGGACCTATCCGAGATAAGAATGGCATGAAACAAACTGGCCCGATTAGCTTGGAGGAGGGCTTCTGATTGCACAACTAAAAAAAGAAAAGAGGATATGTGTTCCAAAAATCCGTCAAGGTTGGGCTAGTTCCATTTGGGTGAAGTTTATGTTTCAGAAAGTAAAATCATAAATCATAGTAATTATTAAGCAAATTTAAAATCTAGACTTTTCATTTCAAAGCACTGTGATATAATTAAATTGATATATTGCTAGGCATTTCCATAGTGGTTGTATTTATCTTAGTTTGAAATTAATACATGAAGGTTATTTTGATAATAATCTAAAAATTTAAAGGGTTTTTTTTATTTTATTTCAGATAGCAGATACTCTAAACTAGAACTGTAAAGTCGCTCTTCAGACTTTCGCATAACAGCAATTTGAATAAATAGACTCATTAATCCATTTGTTCCAAAAACAGAATTCTGTAATTTTTTTAGACCTCATAATATAAAATTCAATTTCAATTATTTATCATTCCCAGCTTTCATCGATTGTACTTTCGATATTTATCAGAAAATCATTTCATTCCATTTTTCTTCAGAGCATTTGAGAGCCACTACAGCCGATTGATAAAATATTGGTTACGTGATTGGAAATTTTATGGTTCGGAACACAATTCTATCAAAGAACTGGTAGGCAAAAAATTATATGTCAAATTTACTCCTGTTCATGGGGCTACAATGTCAGAAAGTTTTAGGCTGTAAAAACGTTCCATCAGATACCTAGTAGCATGTATGTGGGCCTGGCATTCTTTAATCCATTCAAATCAAATGTTATACCACTCGGAAATTTAGAGAGTAAGTGGTAACTCAGATACAGTCCTCGTTATCTCATGCCGCTTTAAAATTGTAACTTCCGTCCCAAAATATATTTGAAGTTGCAACAAAACGAGGTTTATATGTATATGCTAAACTAAGACAAAACGATTTTTCTTTATCTCAATTGTTACTTTTTTTACATTCATATTCAATAGGAAAGTCTTTTAAATATCAAAAATATGATTTTCAGATTGTGATGAATCTCTGAGTTGCAACACTCATTAAATCCGATAAAAAAAATCTTTTGGATCCTAATCTCTTCGTATGCATAGCAACTCAAAAGTTCAGTTCTTTTCGGTTCTTTCACACATTTGTAGACATATGCAAAGTTTTGGAAAGCATTCATCCGTGGAAAAATCTCTGTTTCTATGTGGGAATAAGTAAACGGGATATTTCAGATCACAAATTTATTGATAAAATTTAGTCTTGTCACAAGAATTGGAAATTTGCATTAGTATTAGGACAAAATTGGTCATAGGAAGACCTTCAGAATGCATACTCATTTTATTCTCTATACTAGAAAATACAAAGCTTTCCATACAATGTAAATTTGTAAAACTTATAGAGGGGAAAGCTCTTGCGCCTATTCATATAAAAATATCATACAATAACTTGGATGTCGAAAATCATGCATTTAGATTATCCATTTAGTTAAACATTTATTCTATCCTCTAACTTTTGTAAAGATTAATTCAAAGAAAAATAGTTTAATAGGAAATGCAGAGATTGTGAAAAAATAGTTTATAATAATTCAGAAAGAAAATGAAAAAAATAGTTGAAATGATTTTTAATGATTTATGAAATAGAAAAAATTATCTCTCATTATTGATTAGCGGCTATAGTAATTCCAATTTCTTTTTAATTCTAATCATTTTCATAATGAAAATCGTAGATGGATGACTTTCTAGAGAAGTAACTAGATAAATTATGTTCTTGATACTATATCCACATATAAAATGACGAAAACAACTAGAAACTAAATTTTCTAAGAGTATATTCAATAAAAAAATCAGTGGTTCTCTGGTTATTGATCAGTAGTGTTCTCATAGCAAGAATATGTAAATATTAAATGTTTTGTCTTGGACTCATACGTATTTTTAACTAAATGTAATTTTTTTTCACTTTTGTGTGTTTGTGTGTTTAAGAGAGACATAGTTCATTTTCAACACCGTTTTTGTCCATTTGAAATATAATAGAACAATTTATACATCTAATATCCTTACAAACAAAGGAGACCCTTTCCTGTAAATGTCGATTAAATCAATCTTTTTTACCTTTTGTAAAGTTCTGATATTTTTAAAAATGCTGATATTTACTATAAATATTTTTACGATTTGTTGATATATTGAAGCAGGTAACTGAATATGAGCTTTGAATGTCGAATATTTAGTTAAATATAACTTTTCTTGCTGAAATTCACATAGAGAAATGAAGACATTGAACAGTATTTTATTTCCATTCCTTTCATAAGAAGCATATTATATAACTGTATGTTTATTACGTGAGCAGTTGTATCATTTATATATTGATAAACAAGTGCAAAACAATTCTAGAGATCTACAGTTTTGATGTAAAAATCAAACCTTAAATTTAACCAATATAGTTTGTTGCGATTTTCAGTTTTCGAGTTCAAATGCATGTGAGGACAAATCGCCGGATAGTTAACACGTTGAAAGATTTTATCTTAAATTTGATACGTATCTTTTATTACAGCAATAGACTATACAAAAAATTTCTTCTTTCTAGCCGTTGGAATATCCTACTTTTATCAACATGCACAAGCAGATTTTCAGCATTATTTTGTTTAAATATGGCATAAATTTGCAATGCTGTTGTAAAGTATCAGTATATTGCTATATTGTATTTCATACTTACATATTGTGTATTTCATCTTTCTATATCCTTGCATTTTCAAACTACTTAAGTCATAGACAGACTTAAAAAATATTTATGATTTTAAACTATCCCAAGTAGTTTTTCTAAAACTTTCTCGCATATTTTTATGCGAGAAAAATGATAAAAGTATGATTCCTCTCTCCGCCATTATGAAATTATGTGTATGTCTTGAGTAAAACCATTAATGCTTCGAATGCTGAGATTACATCAATGTCCACTTTTTTCATTAATGGAACTCCGACTGTCTTGGAAAGTTTTGTGGGCACTTAACAAAAAAAATGACCTCGTATAAAATAAATATTATTTCTGTATGTAGGAAATGAAAAAGGAGAACTGCATACGTTCAATAAGAACTATTTGGGTTTGCATTTATAATTTTATATAAAGTTTCTGTTGTTTTTGCTTATTAAAAATATTTTTTATTTAATTGTTAGTATGAGTTTCATAATAGGCATTCAAAATTAATTTTCGCACAGTCAAAAAAACTATTTTTGTAAGAAATTCATATAAAAACCAGCATGCGGGATCACTTTGGAACTTTCAATATATACTCTATAATAAAATTATTATTGCCGTCTCATCGTATGAAATTATGAACCTTATTCAAGCCCATGAATGCCCCGAATTCTCAAATTTCCTTTATGCTGTTTTTTATTTATTATGCGCAATATAAAAAAAGTTAAATATGTATTTTGAACTTTTTTTTTCTGAACCCGACTGACTCCGAAATTTAATATAGAATTACATAAATTGTCGCAAACTCACATGCGAAATTTCATTTAATTACGTTCTTGTGGGGATTTTTTTGTGTGTTTTTTCTCGTTTACATTCATGAGAAAGTACAGACTAATAGATGTTTCGATAATGTACATTATAGATACCGAACTTATGGACCAAATAAATTGGATTTATAATTATTACGTACTTATACTCGGACAATTAAATAGACAAATTTCTTCTTAACGGAATTCTCAGAAAATCTGATAGATATCTACAAATTTGCTGTGAATATCATATATAAAATTCCATCCATCTAACTCAAGGCTCTTTTGAGTTATCGTGTTCATAAACATACAAATTCCAAAAATATGTTTTTAATGCGGAAGGAGGTCTAAAACAAGGAGATTTGTCAAAATCTACAGCTCGAATTTTTCAATGATAGCAATATTTCCTCTTTGTATACTTCGAAATACGATAAAGCAAAACGGAATCTTTTCTTTTTTATTCAGAGAAATCTAAATAATAGAAATCCATCAAAATTTCGAGATTTATTTATTTAAAGAGAATAATACTTTCTGCTATACTTAGCATAGCAGAAAATAGTAACATCAAACAAAGATATCAACAGTCCAGGAATTGAAACATGTAATTGATGTCAGGGTAATAAACAAGAAAGTCTAGAGTTTTTATTTACTCATTTCAGGCTTAACTTGTAGTTTTATTTCTTTCATCTGTTTCGTCTCTGCTAAAATCAGAAATCATATGCAGTTATGTATTCCCAAAAAAATATCGAAACCAGATTGTGGTTTACCTAATCTAGCCAAGTCTGTCACTACTCTAACATCGTCGTGAAGTCGGGCACTCCTGAGTGACAAATTAACGGAATAGGGTTATTGCCTTCAGCGATCCTTTCTTTTCTTTTCTTTTTTCATGCTTAACTACTTCAAGTACGATCAAAAGAACAAGAATAAAAGAAAATGATCCCGAAGTAGAACAGAAAAGAAATCCGCGAAGCTGTAAAGGAAAATCCCAAGAAACAAAAAGAAGCGAGAGGGGGCGGTTCCATCATCATTCTTTACTTTGATGGCCAACTTCGGATAGCTCAGAGAGTATCCTAATTTGGCCACTGTCTGGACACAGGCCAGTTCCCAAACACCATCACCCTCCCCTGTTTCCTCATCCACCACTTCTCATCCATCCCACCCAACAAATGATTAGTCTTCTTCGGTATGAAGGGTATCGTACCCTTACTTTTATGAAGATGAGAATTTTAAATAAATTTTAATAGTAAAATCGAATAGGGTATCACCAGAAAATTATTTAGTATTTTTAAAACTCTCTATATAGAAAATAATAGAAGTAATCACAATTCCAAAGACGTAATTATTCTAATTTTCGATTTATTTATTAGAAGTTACTAATGATACAATCTTGACTTTTCGAAGTTTTTACTCAACGTCTATTTAACTTCCAAAGTAAATTCGGCAAAACGATTCTCATAAATGACTTATCGTGGAAAACTAAGAAGTACGGTTTCTTTTCCAATATCGCCTCCATTGCCTGATCAAGTTTTAAAATTACGACAACTCACACAGAAATCAGTTAAGCTCAAAGCTTTCTTGCGTTATCGAGTTTGCAAACAAACAAAGCGACGCTAGATAGATGTAATTCCAAAAATTTGTTTTTCGGAACATCAGTTCAATTCAAAAATAGGGAGTTTTACAGAAAATTAATGCGAATATGATGATAGTGTATGTATAGAAACTTTTTTTTATGTACCCCGAAATGACTTTTCTATGTTCCAAAAATTGAGCATATATTTAAAAAATAATAATTGGTTAATTTTTGTTGAGTTACACTCCAAACTTCATAATTTAGATCATATCACTTGCATGTATCCTATTGAATCGAAAAAGGTCATCCAAAAAAAAACTCTTTTTTTTTTAGATATGTTGATCTAGATTTGAAAAAATAATCTGTGAATAAAATTAAATGCTGACGAAGAAATGAAAAACTATCTTTTCCCCCCATATTTAAAAAAAAATATAATTTAAATATAAGTTTTAACCCAATGACAAGTGGACAAGTTGAATGAAAAGAATAATTTTATTGGAAAACAAAATAAATTGCCATGGACGTTGTAACACAAGTCCTATCTTTCAGGTAACAATGCTGTAGAAAGATGGTGGTAGATTCTTGAGGAAGTCCAGCTTCCTTCACTTCGTCGTCCGAATGGAAACGTATACCCTGTAATGCTCTCTTAAGTGACCCAAAGATGTGGAAGTCACAGGGTGAGAAATCCGAACTGAACGGAGGGTGCTAGAACATATTCCAATGGAATTTTTTTAAGCTCGTCTGAGTCGCACTGGAGGCATGTGGGCGGGCTTTGTTCATGGAGAAGGATCACTGCGTGAGAAGGCCTGACAGTTTGCTTTTGATTGCTTTCCGTAGTTTCATCAGAGTTCCTTTGGGGTAGGAAATCAGTCAGAAGTGGTCCATAGCAATTGATGAATCAGAAAACGTACTATTGCGCGTTATCCTGATCTGCACGCTTCCATGTATAGTACGTCTTTACTTCCAGTTTTCTCTAATACGAACAACTTTCACTGTTGAATGTCGTATACAGTACATACATCTTACCGCCCTTTATATCTCTGTTAGGCGGCGTTGTTATAGCTGCAGTCATTCTGACGTAATCACAAGTGTCCACTTTTGATTTGGGCAAACTTAATATTTGTCAAAATTTTGTGGTGTAAATTTTTTATTGATTACATGTTTTAAAGAGTGAAGAGTGTTTAAAAGAGTTAACTGATTTCTAAAAAAGCTCTGGTAGGCTGTAAGGAACACAAAAGTAGAGAGCAAAAGGAATTTATTGTTAAAATTATGTACAAACATGGCGTTTTGCGATAAAATCGCTACGAAGATTCGCATATTTTTCATATCGGTTTACCAGATTTTAAATCTTCTCTTCGAAGAGTGTTAACGCTAGTGATGCGAAATAGACCTTAAAGCTCCTGTGAAGTGTCATAAATCTGGAAATTCTTTGAGTTTTATTTTAAGAAACCAATACAGAGTAGGAATGAAAACATATTCACCTTTCAAAGTCGCAATATAAATATACTCGACTGCCAGCTCGTTGTCTAAAATTCCAGCATTTCTGAGATTTTTTTTGTTACGTTTGATCAATTTGTCGAGTAAGATCTTCTGTTATGATAGATTTGTGTCATTGTTCCCCTTCATCGAGAATGCGGATGAGAACCGAAGGATTTTCATATCTTCCCCCGAATTATAGAATTGGCTGGTAGACCGAACTTTTCAGATTCAGACTTTCAAAGGAAGGTTAAGGTACAATTTACAACATTAACGGCATATTTATTTGATGGAATATCTAATATTTTCTCCATTGATATGAAAAATTCTTGAATCTTCAGATGAATATGTCGAATAAATAACCATATTTGTATATAACGTTTAGTTATTTACAAACAAACATTTAAATTATAAAATATTTACACTTTAAATATTTTATAATTTCAACGTATATTTCATTTTTTTATTCTTATATTTTATCTTTCTATTTTAGATTCTCTAAACTTGTTTTTTTATGATCAATCGGAGTTTACACAAAAAGTGGTCCACTTAAACAGCAAAGATAGTTGAAAATACTTTAATAAATCCTATATTTATCAGTTACCATTAAAATTATAAATCGAAATTTCTGAATTGATACATACGGCATAGCTAACAATAATGTAATTGCTAACAGAAAATGAAGCTAAATATTGCCTAGTCTAGATTGGAAATATCAGATCATTGCAGTCTGAATCATATTACAGGGTATTTAGTTTTCTTATCAGCATCTATGCGCTCGGGGAAGAAAGACGTCATTTCCGAACTCTGACAATCCTCATCTTGCAGAACAAATTTGACAGATAAACAGGACAGGAAATAGATAGATGATTCAGAGACAATTGGCCAGATAAAATAGCACATAGAAATTGAGAAGAGAATACAGCTATCTGATAACGATTTTGTCATTATATATTCTCTCTTTAGGAATTCTGCCATAAGGAATACTTCAGCATGCGTTAAACTGTCTTTCTAATTGAAGGAAAAATTATTTGTGGCATAGCAGTGTTTATATATAGATAATACAGTCGAATAATTTACTTCGATTCTCATGGGAAAATGTGAAAAAAATATCAATGTCTCGTAGAATGACATCTAAGATTTTGCACAAAATAAAACGTTTTGTTTTAGATATATAATTACACTTAAAACTTTTTAACTCTAAATATAAAAAATTCCTTGTTTTTGCATGTAGAAATCTATTTGTATGTGCACCATCCGTTCTAAAGGAGTGTTAAGATTATATTGTGTTTATTAAGATTATATACTTCCGAACTATTTGATGTACAAGGACCAATTTCAAATAAACGCAAGTGAAAGCAAATATTGAAAATTTTATTTTAAAATTCACATTAGGGCTTTTTATTCATTTAATGTAAAAAAGTAAATTCAGGCATTTTCTGCATGTTTTCGCAAACTTTCATAAATATTGTAACTTGATAAACGATAATTTTTTATTCTTGTGAATTCCAGAAAATAATTACCAATAAGTATAAAGTAAATTCAGGCATTTTCTGCATGTTTTCGCAAACTTTCATAAATATTGTAACTTGATAAACGATAATTTTTTATCCTTGTGAATTTCAGAAAATAATTACCAATAAGTACAACTTAAAATTATGCAAGAGTGCAAGAGACTCTTTAAGTGTGAATTGAAATACTTTTGATTTGTGAGTTATTCAGTTTTAAAGCGCACATATATCAGTTTTTGATGATGTTGATTAAGAATACAATCAGGGAATCAGGCCATCGCCATTTTCCATTGATTCACATCTTTCAATTATTTCATGTTTTGACCCACCAGAAAATTGACAAATAAAGCGATCCTGGCGCCTTGTTCATTGGTTTATTCATAACTTAAAAGTTGAGCCTAAAAGAAGGTTTTTAAAGTTAAATCAATACTGTACTCAAAGGAGCTTTCGTATATAATTTCTCAATATAAATCATTAGAATAAATTTAAACAAACATATTAGGTCACTGTTATGCCTATATGAATTATGTAAAAGCAAAAATGTGGTCCTAGCGAATATTTTTAATGTAAAAACATTATGGTACCGAATTACACAACTTAGCTTCTTTATAAACCGACTTCTCAATATAAAGCATCAGAACAAATTTCTGTTAGTATAGTAGACCATTGCTAGAAAAAAAAAGTATTCAAAAATAAAAACTTGGGCTTAAGGAAAGCTTTTTAATATTAAATTTATATGATGCTGAATTTCAAAATTCAGTTTCCATATAAAATAATTTCTAAAATAAATCATAAGAACAAATTCTTATTAGTATATTAGGTTACTGATAGACCAAAACAAATATTCAAAATCAAGCATTTGAGCCTAAAGCAATTTTTAAATGTAAAATAAATATGATATTGAATTTTTCAATTCAATATCGATATAGAATGATTTTTCAATATAAATCATAAGAATATTTGTCTGTTAGCCCTTAAGGCCAATGATAGGTTTAGAAGGTAGTTTGGGCTTAAGAGAATTTAGATAAAAATTTGGTCCCGGGAGAAACTTTTTTTATTTTAAATAAATATGGTGCTAAATTTCTCTATCTCCAGCTTCCATATAAAATGATTTCTCACTATAAATTATTTAAAAAAAATCCAGTTCAGAATAGTTTTCTAAAATTCTTCAAGAATTTAAAGTGCTTCTATGTCCAAAAATTTTCCGGTTTCTTTTCTTGTTATTATAAGGTTTTTACATTATAAGGTTTTAAAATTTGCTTATGAAAATAAAAATTTTTATACCTTCCTACAAAATATCACTTCGGAAAAATTGTGAGTATTGAAATATAAAATCCATAATAAAGTTACAGTAATTATAAATAAATAAATATATGAATAAATAATGATATAAATTTCTCCATTCGAAATTGCATTATGCCTTCTGCATTCATCTATCGTCTTTAATGCATTACATGTCCTTAGCATTTTAAATAATATTTTTCATAGTTCGCTTTTATTTTAAAGTAATCAAAAATATATTATACAAAATTTAATACCTAAAAAATTGTTGAAACATGTCTTCATATTTTTATATAAATTTTACTTCTAGTATAATTCAGATTAGGTATAAATTGCCGTACTCTTTAAGAGCAAAGCGACAAGAGCCATGATGAATACGAGAGCAATTATTCAGAAAAAAGAGATCATTAACATGAAGAATTCTTTGTGTAAAAGAATGAAGTAAAAAAATACTTTCTAGAAGCAATCTGTTTTTCTAATTGCAAACAACAAGATAATTTTGGGCCATGCAGGAGATTTTTTTAATTACCTGCATTGATTTAAATTTATTAAATTTTTATCAAAATTGAGGTTTTCTGCATTTGAGAACAGGTAAAAAATACGACGAAACAGTGACAACTAATTTCAATGAAAAATATAAAATATATTTGAGAGATTATCCGCGTTTAAGGAAAGGTTGAGATTTATTTCATTTAATATTTAAGATTCAGTACGTCATAGGCCAAACCTCCAGCTTTTTACGTACCCACAAAAATGACGACAACCACCTATCATCCGGAAGCTTCTCATCCTCAATTTCGTGATGCGCCCCCCCCCCCCGTTGGGCCGGTGTGTAATTGTAAAAGTAGAAAATCATAAAGAAAATAGAGTATGCTTTACGGGAACCTTTCTCTTTGATTGATTGGGTTCAAAATTTGATAGTAAAGAGCAATTTTGTTGCAAAGACTTCACAACAATTTCATTTATTCAACTTGCTCTGTCTTTCAACAGTGGCATTCGTGCAACTATGAAAGATTGGAAGATAATCTGAAAAGACAGATTTGATCCAAAATCTTTTGCAGATAAACAAATATGTTGAGAAGGTCATATTCTGATTTTATTATTCCTTCTACGCCTTGTTCTCCCATTGGTTGTCGCCTCATAATTGTGGATGAGAAGCTTCCGGTATGGTGGTTGGTTCTCGCCACCCTGATGAGTACAGAAAATCTGGGGTTCGGATACCTCCCATCGATGACGGAATGTGTTTCCCAAGGGAATTGTTGTACCGTGGCCGATGTTGTTGCTTTTACGGCGGCCTGGTCATTCAAATTTTTCTGTATGCCTTCGAGTGGGTCTGAGTAGCCGGTTCTAGGTTATAGGTTCTTCGCCTTGTTACGCTTATTAAAAAACCTACGAATAGACAAACCTTTAGATACCACGTAAACGAAGATACCACGTAACGAAAGATAGACGTTAGATACCACGTAACGAAAG